>JASTWK010000996.1:0-58533 GCA_030770225.1 Temnothorax unifasciatus | reverse complement strand
GGTATTCAATGGAATTCATGACGAAACTTTCCAATCCCTAACCTGGCATTCAGTGGTATTCATTTCGTTACGTTTTTGTGTCGGAATTGGATGGGATTCAAAAAAGACAAATTCTTTCCAAAATAAGAAATTCCATGATATTGGAAACTATTTCAATCCCTTTTGTGGAATTCGGAAAGTCCTTAATTGAATTCCTGGCAATCCCGTTTAATTCTTTTCAATCTTTTTTGTTTGCTGGGAGAAGTTTCTAATGAGTGGTTGAACAAAGCAATTAGATGCGCCGAGATTATAGGCCAAGCAATATCCGCAGGATATAGAGCGGTATACCTTCTGAACCAGATGCATAAGAATGAATCGGTCTCATTGAGATAAGTTTAAGGACCGTAGCAGGTGGTAACAGCAGAGAACACAACTCAGGTCTCCGGGATGACTGAGTCACTGGAGTAACAGTAGAAATAAAGTCAGTAAACAAGCAAGGGTGGCTGAGCATTGGAAACCGAAACGTAGAATGAATTCAGTTGACTAGGTGTAAAAAAATGTAAAGGAGAGACTAAGGTTGACTTTACTAGACCAAAACCGCGGCTAGTTCTCTCCAAAGTTTAGCAGGATCAGTGATGTCCTTGAGAGAATTAAGTTGAAATTTACCTTTGACACGTTTGATATCCGAATTAAGTTGGTTTCAGAAAAGTCTGTAAGTGGCATAATCAAGCAGATCGTTAGATCGTCTAGCCTGCCTGTTATAACTGGTTGCGAGTACGAATTCGAGCTCTAAGCTCATCCGTCAACCATCGCAACCGGGGGCTTCTTAATGTACAAATGTTCGCCTAGGGGCAAAACACATCTAATGTTTGAAGTAGAGCTTCCGACAATTCATACATAGCTCATCAGTCTCACCAACGCCCTGGTTGGTCATCTATTCCCACGCCCCTATCACAGGTCACGGCCGGCACAAGACTATCAATTACAGAACGAAGATGGTCACAGAAACACATCATCCAATCCAATGGATCCATAACTACGCCTCATAATAGTACGGTCAATGACCAAGTTCGTGGCCAGAGAGCGATAATTCTATGAGGTCATGACCAGCTATAAACGGACACTCAGATTTAGTAAACGACAGAATTTTATCACTGTCGTCAACCACTAGAACATCAAGCCACGAATCCGCTGAGGCCGTATGATTGCGTGGCACCCAAATGAACAATATGCATTGCCATACTCGACATAAGTTCACGCAAGTAGTCAGCTTCAAAGTTGTTTTGTAAGAAGGTTGCAGTTAAAGTCTCCGCCAATAATATTATGTTCTTATATAAGTGCGAAACCACTAGAAATGCCTCAGTAAATTCCATTTAAGAGAAGGCCTTTAGGCCTCCTATAGACCGATGCAAATAATACTGTTTCATAATTCGGTAGACGGATCTCACAAATGAGATACTCAGGGGAATTTACGGTCGCCTCTTGCAGAGGGTAGCAATAACTGCAACCTTCAGTGAGTTGTGTACATAGCAGGCGACTCCACCACCCCTTCTACCTACACGATCATGCCGAATCAGAAAGTAACCATCCAGGGCCACAAGATCGTCCATAACTCAGCATTCAGCCACGTTTCAGATACAGATATAATGTGATGAACATCCTCATTAAGTGTAATCTTACCAAGTCAATGTGACCACGAAGTGAGTTTGCATTAAATTGAGCCACCCCGAAGGCACTGTGTTGAAGCGCGATTTGCAGAGGATGCCGCGCAACGCACCACGATCATGTCAATTGATCTTGGCAAGGTCTGAGTCTGAGTCAATGAAGATAACCGGAGCGCCGTCAGATAATCTGACACATATACGAGACCCTCTCGTCCCAAACATACCTGTAAAACCTCTCCTTAGCAATCCGTTTAACCGCTGCAACAAGTCATACACGGTTTGGACAGTAACTCATTCACATAGATATTCTGTTGATTAGAGGCCTACGCTACACACCTCACTCTGCTTAATAGACCCGCTTCACTCTCTTACTAGCAATTTACAACATCGCGGACTGCGCCAGAGGTTAGGGTGACCATGAACGAGCTCGTACCACCAGGACTCGAAGGACCGTCAGAAGTTGCGGCCGTTTGCCGTTTCCGCGCCATAGATCTAACGTTTAGAACGTGACCTAGAGAGATCAGGGATATCAAGCACTTTAAGTATATTACCGACTAACTATGTAGGAGTAATCGACAACTCCTCAGGGACTCCCGAGATAATTAATTTATTCTCATTCTCATCACGGGTGCGTGGAACAGACTGAGCGACCTTCAAGTCCCGGACTTCACAAGCAAGGGCAGAGCTCTCCTGCTCCAGCTTGTCAATACGCGATGCATTCTGAGCGACCGTGTTCGCAATAGATCCAGTTTATCCAGCTTATCATTAATTTCACGATTTATTCGCTTCTGGTCCTCAATAAAAGCCGAGAGCTTAGCATCTGAGTCTCTCAGCTGGTCAGACAGCCTCTGCAGCAGAACGTTGGTCGCAGCTCGCTCCTGCAACTGCTCCTGCACCTGAGTAGCAGATGTTCCACTCGAAAAATCAAAAGAATGCACACTCGACTCACTGCCCGGTGTAAGAGGTGTATCAAGTGAGGCTGCAAGAGATTTGCAGCACGTATCCGCGTATTTAGTCACAGCATACGGTTTAACGCAGCCAGGGTGGAATATTCTCTTACACCCCTCGCACTCGAGCGACTGATTGACAACCGGCTTCTTAGTCTTACATCTGACACACGCACGCGGCTCCATGTTCCGTGTGTAGAAAGCCTGTGTCACACGATGCAACCAAGATGACCAATGACTACACCAAGCCTCCAGAATCACACAGAAACGCATGCGCGCCAGAGGACCGCTGGGTATCCGGCTTATAGCAGCACCACATGCGTACCAATCCTGCCGTCTAGTTGGAAGCCTCACACAGTCGCCACACAACCAGGTCAAGCGCGCCACAAGCAACAACAAGCAGCATAGAGTAGAAGGAGCAGATGTTAAAGTGCACGTGCAGAAATCCTCACTACTCGTAAGTGAGGTTAGGAAACAAGTAGACCAGTCATCCAAAATACATCGCATAAGGGTGACAAGTATCGAAGGACTCAATTAATGCCTGCAATAAGCAGTGAAAAGCCTACTTATGTCTATAAACAAAAAAGCCCGAAGGCAGCTTACAGCAGAGATTTATCCAAAAGAAGCTGGAGCAATAGAATAGACGTGTGCCAATACTCACAGAGAGAGAAGAGAGAGAGAGAGAGAGAGAGAGAGAGAGAGAGAGAGAGAGAGAGAGAGAGAGAGAGAGAGAGAGAGAGAGAGAGAGATTGATTGATTGATTGATTGATTGATATTTATTATGCCCAAGCAATGGCTAAAGGGCAAAGATCAGAATACAATCAAAAATGAAGGCAAGCATATGCTCACTCTCAAACAATCTGCAGTTACAGTAACCTACAACTAACGCATGCTTAAAATTAACGCGACTTAAAAACTAACGCCATTTAGCTAGCGCAACTTAGAACTAACAGAATAATACCGCGTAAATTAAGATTAACTAAAGAATGGAATAGAAAAAACGCAAGAAAACAAACAAAATAATAAAGACCAGAGAACAAGGACCAGTCACTCAGATTCAGACGAAAACAGAAACAGACGAAGTAAGTTCTTGAATGATGCCAGAGAGGATGCCGATGTGATTGAACTAGGAAGAGAATGCCAAAAATAAATGGAGGAAAGTTGGAAGGAGTTTTTATAAGCAACTGTTCTGTGAGCAGGAATATGGAAGGTTTGAGTAGATGAAGCGGCAAGACGTTCAGATCTCCTAAGTGTTGGATCAGGAGAAGTAAAAAGCTCACACAGATATGAAGGTGACCTCATATGCAGAATGCGATAAATCTGGCATCCAAGAAAGTAATAACGTCTATTTTCAACTGAGAGCCATTTCAGCTGGCGTCTGAACGGTGTAACATGCTCGTCACGCTTGAGGTCATATATAAAACGAATACAGCAGTTAACAAGTCTTTATAACTTAGTGTTTAACTCATTAGTCAAATCATGGTATACGAGGCAGCAATAATCAATATGTGGCATGATCAAAGTGGTAACAAGTTTAATTCTGAGATTAGTGGAAAGAGAGTTCTTGTTGAACTTTAAATTATTCAACGCATGATGGACTTTTTGTGAGACTAACGAGATATGCTTCGTCCAGGAAAGATTTGACGTAAAAATGACACCCAAGTTTCTCACTTCGCTCACAAATGGTAAAGGCGTATTGTTCACGACAATAGATGGCAGGCTACTAAGATCAATACTGTTCACATATGCTCGACTGCCAAATATAATTACCTTAGACTTGGCAGGGTTAAGCTTGAGTCCATTCTTATTAGCGTAGTCAAAAATGGCATTAGCATCACTCGCAACCAATGTTAACGCATGAAGAATATCAGCTGGCGAACAAAGGCGGTAAATCTGAATATCATCAGCGAAAATCATATGAAGCACATAACGTAAGATTTTATGTATATCATTGATATAAAGAGAAAACAACAGCGGACCAAGCACGGAACCTTGAGGGACACCAGACGATGTAGAAAGCCAGTCAGACAGATTGCCCGCGTCATCTATAACTGCTTGAGAACGGCCAGTAAGATAGGAGAAAATCCAGTTTAAGACAGCGTCAGAGAAACCAATCTGTCTGAGCTTAATAAGTAATAGCAGATGGGGAACTGTATCAAATGCCTTACTGAAGTCAAAAAGAATCATGATAGTAATGAGTCCATCGTCAATTCCATGCTTGATATCATTGCAAATACGTAGAAGTGCCGATTGAGTGCTATAGCCAGAGCGGTATGCTGACTGTCTGGGATTCAGGATGTTATGCTTATTCAAGTAGTCTAATATTTGTGAGGCAACAATCCGCTCCAATAGTTTAGACAGTTCAGGCAAGTTCGCAATAGGTCGCGTATCTGACGGAGATAGTGGTGTTCGAATCTTTGATAGCGGGCGAATATATGCTTTCTTCCACTCAGACGGAAACGACGAAGTGTCCAACGATCGATTAAATACAGACACCAGCAATGGTGAAATGATAGGCCAAGCAATACGCAAAATATACAGTGGAATACCGTCAGAACCAGAAGCATATGAGTGAAGAGGTCCCGCAGACATAAGCTCAAGGACTGACCGAGGTGAGATTGAAGAAAAACAAATTCAGGACGATCAGAAGGACTGGGGATCGAAGCAATGGCCGAGATAAAGTCAGAATAAAGGCATATAGGTTGAGCATTGGAAACAGTCGCAAAGTATAAGTTCAGCTGGTCAGAGGAAAAGAAATGTAACGGAGACGTAAAAGCAGATTTAGCAAGCCCCAGCCGAGCAAGTTGTCTCCATAGTTTGGCAGGGTCAGAGATACTAGTCAGGGAATTGTAATAAAATTCACTCTTAACACGCTTAATGTCTGCATTGAGTTGGTTACGAAAGAGTCTATAGGAAGCATAACCTAGGAGATTGTTAGCACGTTTAGCACGTTTATATAACAGATCGCGAGTACGCAACCGAGCAGTTAATTCCGGAGTAAGCCACGGCACAGGAGGCTTCTTAATTACCAAGGTACGAAAAGGAACTAAAGTATTAAGTGCACCCAACAAGGAACTAGACAGCACTCCACACAGTCCATCAACACCAGAATCATCAGATAGATTCTCAATCTCCGTCTGTACAGCACCAGCAATGGATCTAAGATAATCACAGAACTCAGAGTCAACAATTCTTCTATAGTCACGCCGAGAAACAGAGCACACAGGACGCAGTCCAGTGCCAAGTAATACAGACAACTCTAAAAGATCGTGACCAGCGATGAAAGGACTCCGAGATTTAGTGAATGATGTAATTTTCTCAACATCATCCACCACAAGCACATCAAGCCAAGAATCAGAGGTTGCAGTGTGATGGGTAGGCTCAGAGCTAACAATGCACAACGCCAGACTAGAAATAAGATCACGCAAGTAAACCGCTTCAAAATTGACCGATGATAAATCACAATTCAGGTCACCCCCTACTACAATATTTTTATAGAGATGAGAGAATCGGTTTAGAGACTCAACAAAGTCATGCAGGAGAAGACCCTTGGGCCTTCTATAAATGGACGCAAATAACACCGATTCACCATCAGGCAACCGTACTTCAATAAGAAGATATTCAGGTGAATTATCACAGACATTATCAGAGGTGACCAGAATCTTGACCTTAAGAGATTTATGCACGTAGCATGCAACCCCACCACCCATCCGTCCTACCCTATCATGACGAATCAAAAAGTAGTCGTCTAATGCCACAGTCGCATCTGAGATATTCGTATTGAGCCACGTTTCAGAGACAGAAATAACATGATAAAAACGCGTAGAAAAATACAATCTAATGTACTCCATATGTGCTCGCAGAGAATTTGCATTAAATTGAGCTACGTGGAACTGAGCGGACCGCGAAGTAGAGGCACTATGCAGGACGGAGGGCAATGAGTGATCAGAGCGAACATGTCAATCAAGCGCATCCAGATCAGCAACTGAATTAATCCGAATGACAGGCTTACCATCTGCGTGCCTGACATGGATACGACCCCCTCTCACCCAGACATACTTATAGGACTTATCCTTAGCTACGCGCTTCGTATGCTGCAACAATTCGTAAGTGTCCCTGGGGAGTAACTCATTGACATGCACGCTCCGATCCGAGCCATTACCACAGACCTCTCGTTGCAAAAGCACACGCCGCACTCGTTTTCTGGACATAACAGTGTCACGTACCGCACCCGAAGCTAATGTAACAATGTAAGAGCACGTGGTAGAAGTCGGTAACGGTCGATCACCAGCCACTGGCGGCTGAGGCTTACGAGCAACGGCCCTAACATCGAGAATGTGACACGACAGCTCAGAGATCTCCAATGTCGCAAACAAATTACGAACGCACTCCAAGGGGGTGACAGACATCGCAGCAGGCACACCAGAAATAATCAGTTCATTCGCAGCCGAAACTTGCGTAGCAGAGTGAGAGCCAGCACAATCACTCTTTAAATTACGTATCTCATCTGTAAGAGCACTACACTGCTGCTCCAACTTAACAATCCGCTGACTGTTCCGCTCGACATTACCTGCAATGCAGTTCAATCTGTCAAGTTTGTTATTTAGTTCATTGTTCGTGCGCCGCTGCTCTTCGACAAAGGCTGAAAATTTCGCATTCGATTCTTTTATTTGCTCAGTCAATTGTTGAGATATTCTAAGCAAAAGGTTATTAGTATTAATATCTCCTTGAGACTGAAATTGAGACTGAGATTGAGACAGAGATTGAGACTGTGACTGAGCACCGGCACTTACAGGAGTAGTCATATCGAAATTGAAACTGTTTTCGGCCTGCGGCGTTAACGGAATATCAGAAGACTTCACCAGAGCTTTGCAGCAATGATCCGCGTATTTAGTCACAGAATACGGCTTAACGCAACCGGGATGGAACCGTTTTTTGCACACACAGTCACACGAAACAGTCGCAATCGGTTTCTTACATCTATAGCACTCTGGCACACGCTGCATAATACGCCGAGCAGCAAATACGGCCGTCCAGATGGCAAAAGTACGTTCGAAAGCACTCAGAAAGATTGATGATAAAAGATGGTAACAGTACGTTAAGAAGCCCTCAGATAGTTTAATAGATCGATGTATAGATCCACAAGCACGGTGTAACACACCACAGCCAATCAGCAGTGACCGGATAGCACGAGGAGAGATGTAATAGGTGTCACGCGTCACAGTATCATGCAACAGCCAATCAGCAGTCAACTCAGGTAGCACGTCACGCAACAGCCAATCAGAGGTCAGAATAAAGACGGTTCACATGGATCTGCAAGCACCGCATCGGAAAGCAGCATGAAGATAATAGATCAGCAACCACAGGCGCATGCGCAGCTGAGATCAGCGTTTTCCACAGGAAGATCCAGTAATCAGGTTAGACCGATGTGATGATAATTGCAACAGAAATGCTCTAAATTCAGTAGCAAGCACCAAAGAGATAATAATTGTGCGTAACAAGCAGTAAAAGCATGCTAAGTACCTGCAACAAAAATGCCCGGAGGCAAACTCACAGCAGAAAACAGATCGAGTAAAGCAGGAGCAAAAATACAGCGTGTCACAACTGGTACTTACGAGAGAGAGAGAGAGAGAGAGAGAGAGAGAGAGAGAGAGAGAGAGAGAGAGAGGGAGGGAGGGAGGGAGGGAGGGGGATTGATTGATTGATTGATTTTTTATTATGCCCAAACATAAGCTATAGGGCAAAGATACAAAATAGCAAAAACATAAAATGCAACGTAATATTGATTCAGAAAAGTAGAAGCATGATGAAATATTGCATCATAAGTATTGCTTAAAACTAATGCTTAACTAACTTAATCTAACACTACTTAAAACTAACGGAAAAATATTGCACAGCTAGACAAAGACGAAAAACCAGTCACTCAGATTCAGACAAAAACAGAAACGCACGAAGAAGACGCTTAAAGGATGCAAGAGACGAAGCCGATGTAATATTGCTTGGTAGAGAATGCCAGAAATAAATGGGCGAAAGCTGGAAGGAGTTTCTATAGGTAACTGTAAGGAGATTGATTGATTGATTGATATGTTTATTATGCCCAAGCGTAGGCTAAAGGGCAAAAAGGGAGTAAGCACAAACAAATTGTAACGCAATCATCATACAAAAGTATCACAGATAAACTTAACCTAAAGATCTAATACTAATCTTAGAGCTAGCAGTTCAACGAAGCATAATAGCAAAGCATGATATTAAAATTATATACAAGTATCGCAGTTAAGCTTGAACACAAATCGCTATACTAATCAAGAACTGACGGTTCAACAGAGAAGGACACGGACATACGGTGCGCCAAACGTCAGCCAGACTCCAAAGCAAATAAATGCTGACGAAGGAGATTTTTAAAAGAGCCAAGAGAAGACGCAGATTTAATATTGTCAGGAAGAGAGTGCCAAAAGTATATTGCAGAGAGTCGGAAAGAATTGCGGTAGGTAACGGTTCTGTGGAGAGGAATGTGAAATGTATGGGAGGATGAGGCCAAGCGGTCAGATCGTCTCAAAGCTAAATCAGGAGGAATGAAAAGTTCCCGAAGATAAGAAGGAGATTGAGCGTAGAGAACACGGTAGGTTTGACAGCCAAGAAAATAAAGCCTTCTATTTCTGACCGAGAGCCATCCTAAACGACGCCTAAACGGGGTGATATGCTCATCCGGCCTAAGATTGAAAATAAATCTTATGCAACAATTAACAAGTCTCTGCAACTTAGTATCCAACTCGCCGCTTAAGTTATGATAAACAAGGCAGCAGTAGTCAATGTGTGGTAAGACAAGAGTATTGACGAGTTTGATTCTAAGCGCAGTAGGAAGGGAGTTCTTATTAAATTTGAGTTTGTACAGAGCGTGGTGAACCTTCTGTGAAACGTGAAGGACGTGTTTCCTCCATGACAGGTTGGACATTAAGATTACGCCCAAATTTTTCACATCACTAACAAAAGGGAGAGGCGTCTGGTTAATAACTATCGGTGGTAGAGTAGTAGTATCAATATTACTGACATGAGCCTGACTGCCAAAAATGATGACGTTGGATTTAGCAAGATTGAGTTTAAGGCCGTTTGCAGTGGCGT
This sequence comes from Temnothorax unifasciatus, assembly GCA_030770225.1. Lineage (NCBI taxonomy): Eukaryota > Metazoa > Arthropoda > Insecta > Hymenoptera > Formicidae > Temnothorax > Temnothorax unifasciatus. The sequence goes on along the minus strand of JASTWK010000996.1, from coordinate 48,824 downwards.
ATTCAAAATAGCACAGGCATCTCTAGAGATCAGTTCAAGGCCGCGAATAACATCAGCAGGTGGACATGAGAGATATATCTGCTTGTCGTCAGCAAAAAGCATGTGGTTTGAGTAAGACAACACCCTGCTAATGTCATTAATGAAAAGGGAGAACAGCAGAGGACCTAGCACCGAACCCTGAGGAACACCCAGGGACATTGACAACCAGTCAGAACAATTCTCCTCGTCATCGACCACAGCCTGGGAGCGGCCTGTTAAGTACCAGAAGATCCAAGCAATCACGGCGTCAGAAAAACCAACCTCCACCAGCTTGATGAGTAGAAGGAGATGCGAGATCGTGTCAAACGCCTTGCTGAAGTCGAGCAGAATCATGATGGTAACAAGTCCCCTATCAATCGCCTCCCTGATATCATCACAGACACGCAGAAGACGCGAACCCACTCAATGCGAAATATGTATTACACTTAGAGTGTCGCTCGAACACTATACGTTAAACAATTACGCTAAAATTTACTTAGTTAAAATCGCCAGTATTGAACTTAACCGTATTCTGCGCATTTACCTAATAATATAAAACAAGAACACAACAAACTTCTTGGCATACAAAATACATTTTAACATGTAAGGTTGTATGTCATTCTTTTCTTCTTTCTTTTTCCCCCAGTTTATCTCCCTAATCCTTCGACCGTGTGTCTTCTTAGAATTTCTCTTTCGGAGTATCCTTCCACTTATATAACGACATATATCAAGAAACATTGATATTTCTCTTCACTTGCTTATCGGGATCATACGTTGCTTTTTTAAAATAATTTTCCAATGTGTACATAATGAGTAATGAAGTCTCTTTTACACATGGCCATGATTTTAAATGTATGTATTTTGCATAGTGAGCGAGAGAGGAAGAGAGGAAGGAAAAAAGATGTTCGGGAGGATAGCAAAAACAAGTTTATCCGCTTTTAAAGAGGAGAATGGCTACCTGACCAAGGTAGAAATAGATAAAATGTCTTGTTTCGTGCGTCACATAGCTACCGAAATTACGTCCTACAATACAATGCCACGTTGGGTTGTACTTTTTATCGAACTCTTTCTTGATAAACGCTGCAATGTCCTTTTCAATGTTATATTTTTCGAGAGCTTGAGTGGCACAATCGACAGCGTCTTGCTGCATTTCCTCCGACATGTCAGCATTCTTGATTACTGCTTTTCGGTCCGACATCTTGCTCGTTCTTTACTCGTTGACACCGTCTCCAGCGGATGATCACACACGGTACAACAGGCTCGCCTTCCTCTCCGATCCGGGGTGTGCGTGTGTACGTGTGCGTGCGTGCGCGTGGGGTTGGCGCGTGTGGTCGTACGCGAGGTCCGGCGAACGCCGTTTATTTAAGCGCGCGCGGGCGCGATATTTTCTCGATACCACGACAACGGAGCGGATGCGAGGATGAGGGTGAGGGTGAGGGTGACGGTGACGGCGACGGCGACGGCGACGGTGACGGCCGGGGATTTCGGCGCGACGGCGAACGATCCTGCGAACGGGCCGATGACGGTGATCGGGATCGTTTCCTGGACGCTGCCGCTGCCTCGGGAACACTCGGGAAAATTTTGGGCTCGCTGGCTTCACGGGGGCCGAAAGAGAGGAACCGACAACCTCACGACAACTTCCTCCGACAACCATCGACAATTACGGGCTCGGGACGAGAGAGAGAGAGAGAGAGAGAGAGGGAGGGAGAGAGGGAGGGAGGGAGGGAGGGAGGGAGGGAGGGAGAGAGAGAGAGAGAGAGAGAGAGAGAGAGAGAGAGAGAGAGAGAGAGAGAGAGAGAGAGAGAGAGAGAGAGAGAGAGAGAGAGAGAGAGAGAGAGAGAGAGAGAGATTATTTGCGTGTCTTATTACATTGTCCTCCGGGGCGAAGCCCGGGTAACCAGCTAATTACAATAATAAAATGGTAGATATTTATGATGTTGCACATATATTGAAACAAAGTAAAATAAGATGGAATACTATGACATTGGTTTTAAAAAGACGTATTCTTTGGAATGTGTAATGATTGGAGTGGGTGTGCAGTGAACAAATCGGAGGAGTAAATGACGCGCTTGCGCTGAAAGCGCAGTAATCGCGCTACTATGATTGGTGCGCATAACCAATCGTATGGCTTGGGTCGCATGTCATAAGCAGTCGTAAAACCGGATCGTAAGTGGTCGTAAGAGGTCGTACGCGGTCGTAAGGAGTATAAACAATCGTAAAGGACAACGGGCGTAAGGGACTATTCGACCGACGCGTAGCCGCCTAGTGGCCCCAGACCGAAGAATGCTAAAAGAAACACGTCCTATAACATTGTAAAACTTGGGGAGTCGGCTCACTGCTAATTCTAACGTCGTGGTTTCTATATTGTTTATGAGATAGCCACTTTTTGAAGACGATGTTTATAGCTCATTTTTAAACAGTTCCGTCTGTAGTAGAAATATTATCAGTTATTTTCAGAAGTTGATAGATATTTTTTCTTTTAGTACAGGGTTTTTGAACTTGTTCTTGTTTTGATGGTATTTGTTCTTTGTTCTTGTTTGCATGGTATTTCGTAACTTGTTTCTTTAACTTTAGTAAAATAATTTAAAGTCCATTTCCAAATGTAAAAAATGCCTTTTATTACTTGTATAGGTTGCACACAACAAAAAATCTAAAGATGATAAGTTTTTTTCTTTGGGCACTTTTAATAACACTTTGATTGTTGTTAACAACTTACGACAAACGTATAATGCTAAGAAAAGAAAAATAGACAAAGTATTTGATGTTCCAGATAATAGTAAGATATGTAAGTCATGCTATACCATAAGTAACCCAGTCAGAAATGATTAATTGATTCGACGTCGAATCAATGTCGAAAACCGAATGTCGAATCAATGTTGTAATTCTGGTCGACGTCGAAAGCGTATAAAATATAAACGACTATTCAACTATCATTTCGACGTCGTTTCAACGTCGAAGTAAGGTCGAAATTTGATTAAATAATATATTTTATTTTATACTTTTTTAAGGTAAAAAATACTAAAAAATGAGTGCAAACAATCTTGTTTTTCATCATTTTAATTTATTAAGCAGTAAAAACTTAGTTATATTTATGACCATTGCATACACATTTGTGTTTCACATTGTGTTTTATTGCACTAAAATATTATACTATTTATAGATCAAAAAATAAAATAATACATTTCTCATATTATATATATATATATATATATATATATATATAGATATATATATATATATATATATATATATATATATATATATATATATATATATAGTGACAAAATAAAATTCCAATTGCACATACATTTCGGGCTTGACTCCTGAATTCATTCGCAAGAAAAACATACGCAAATTCCGTTCTTACGAAAAATCTACAAGTTAATTGGTTAAAACCATAGAGCCAATCAATAACTTTTGCAATGGAGCAGAATTTGCGCATGTTTCTCTTGCGAATGAATTCAGCCCAATATTTGTAAATAAAGTAACAAATAAAAGTTTCTTATATACTATATGCAAAGTGATTTAGGACCTCCCCAGCGAGAAATGACCCATCGAATCGACATCAAATTGACGTCGAAAACGTATATCGAAAAGTAATTGAAATATTCATCGATCTCGATGGAAATGTGGTATCACTTTCGATGACTTTTCAATTCAGAATAAATCGATTTCGACTCGATATTGATTACTATTTCCTCACTGCAGCTATTATTAGAAACCATAAAACATGATCTTTTTCTTGTATTATACATTAAAATAAATAAATATATTCACATTCCACTACTTATGTGTTTAATAGTATATCGAAAATATATCAAAAATTATCTATTTATTTCTCCCCAATATCTTTATTAGAAGAGCACAAAACTTACAATAGAAATAATTTTTACAATTAATTTATTTATCTAGGTAGAATTGCACATATATGCACATTTATTATTACAAAAATATATTACTTAAGTCTAGATAGAGTTGCATATATATGTATTTATTATCAAAAACATATATTATTTAAGTCGCTAGATAGAGTTGTACATATATGTATTTATAATCGCAAATATATATTATTTAAGTCTAGATAGAGAATATATATTGCACATAATGTATATTTATTATCACAAAAAAACAGATTTGACAGATTGACTTAGTGCAATTAACATAGATTGATTCAGTGTAATTAAGATTTAGGAAAGTTTGTCATTGAATGAAGTTTGTCATTAATGCATTTTTTTTTACAAAGTCAATTTGTTTAAATTAAAAATAAATTATTAAAAGTAAAAGTAAATGGTTATTTTATATCCCAAGTAAATTGCGCCATAACTTGTTCCTAATATACTGATCATATGTACGTCAAAATATAAATAGTCTTGTATGCAAAATGTAAAAAAAGACATAAATTGTAAACAAATTAATATTAGAATTAGTAGAACAGATGTGTATTTAATTTTCTCTCTTTTATGAGTTTATATTTTTGAAATGTTTGACTTTGAGAATAAAATGTCTGTACAAAATCAACATCTCTAACAATAAGTTAAATAACTGTTGAAATATATATAATATAAACACTTGCTATGTTAAATTTCATAAATAGCATATAATAATTACTGATATACCCTTATGGAAAAATGCACTCAACTTTCGGTGTTAAAAAAAACCGTTAAAAAAACACCACAGAAAAACTCTTAAAGTTGGGAGTGATTTCGGACCGCCAATTGAAGGTTAACCATCATTTGAAGGTTAATCTTTAATTGGCGGTTATACCCAATTTTAAGGGTTTTTCTTTGGATGATGGTTAACCTTCAAGTGATAGTTAACCTTTAATTAATGGTTAATCCTTAAAAATGACGGTATAAACCCTAAAAATATGAATCCTCAAATGAAAGTAACAAATATGGCGTCCCAATGAAAATCTCTTAAGGGCTCCGCTCGCTGAACCGGACTCCTCGCCTCGACTCTCCCTCTCGGACGCTAGCTGCCGCAGCTCTCCCTTTCCTGGCAGTGAGCTCTCCCTGGTGATCCGACTCTCGCTCGGTTGGTCTCCAGAACACGTGCCGCAACGATCAATCCGTTAAGAAAGAGGTAACAGACTCGACACGTTCGAAGAAACGCAAGCAAGTGCGGCCATGACACCTAACGAGTGAGGAAAGAGGTGGGGCCGGCAGGGGCTCTTTGAGAGTGGCAACTCGCGCATCGCGCCATCTAATATGAAACGATCGGGCGTTGTAAAACGCGAAAAGAATTCGAGCGCAATATCTGAACAAATTATTTAATTTTTAATAAGTCCAATTATTAATATTTATTTTCATAATTGAACTTATTTTTTATTTTGATAAATGTAAATACCTTATTGTATTAATAATTAATATTAATAATTTATTAATTAGTTGCTTAATTTAACTTCTTATTTAATAAATGAGCGGATGTAGTACTGAAAATGTACCTGTTATATAATATTTTAATTTTCAAAATTGTCAAATTACAAACAGGAATTTTGTTGTGACTTTTACAGTTATAAAGTAACTAGAAATGGAAGCCTAAAAAAATTAATATTGTAATGCAATTATTATAATGTTCAAATTATAAAATATTTACATTATCCATGTCTGCCAATACAATATAATTTTTTATTCATATTGTATTTTATATAATGGCAAGTTATTATATATTTGACAGGCAAATCAAAATAGCTTCAAATCGATATCGAAATGATGAAATATCGATGTCTTAACAAAAAATACATAATTTGCCTGTTTACAGTCTGGCGCGATGAATGTATGTCACAAATAATCTCTTCTTTTAAAAAATGTCATAAAGCACAAACATCGAAATAAGCTTCAAATTTCGAGCATTATTTCGATATGGATGTAATATCGATGATTTCGACGTCAATTTGACGTCGATTCGATAGGTCATTTCTCGCTGGGTCTGTAACAAACTCTGAGGAACGATAGGTCTCGTAGAAAGGATCATCTTTTGTCAAGAAACCCATGTTCTCTAATGCGTTGTTTAGGAGCTACGCGACCGCGCAGACAGGTCTTAGGTGACATTTATTACAATTAGTTCCTAAACGACGCATCAGAGAACATGGGTTGCTTGACAAAAGATGATCCTTTCTACGAGACCTATCGTTCCTCAGAGTTTGTTGCAGAAATCCTGAATCACCCTGTATAGTGACAAAATAAAATTCCAGCGCTTGCATTTTCAAAAATTTCAATTAATGAATAATTATGCTTTAAAAAAAAAACAAGTAGAATTTGCAGAAATAATAATAATCCCGAATCAGTATAGTCTTCTTATTTTTTTGTCCTTTTTCCCATACTGCCGTCATCTTGGCGATGCTAAGGCGCTCGCTTTAGCCATAATGAAGTTGCTGCATCAATCTCTGGGATTTCAGTTTCTAGGCTTTTATCCAGAATGGAACCTAAAAATGCAATAGTTTTTATATTTTATAAGATTTCTTTAAAAAAACTTGCATAAAAATATATAGACGCCAAGTCAATTACTTGCCAGCACTGCAAATCTATGCATGTTACATGAACTATATAGATTTTCAGTATTGGCAGTGAATATTGAAATGCAGTTACAGGTTCTTGCACACGGGATGCAGTAACACTTGACCTGTGTACAGGAGTCATAAAAGCTGCCATAATCTTTGAACAATATATGAGTCATACATAAGAGGTCAATAAAATATTGTGTTAAGGCGAAATTGTTTGACGCGCATCTGCGAATCGGCCTTTAGCCGGAAGCCGATCATTCTCGATGCTGTGATCGGAGACGCTCGAGGATGTTCGGCTATAGTCGGGTGAACTACGAGTGTCGCACGCGCGACCACGAGCCGCGAAACTTTTCAGTGTCGTCTGGGAAGCCATTACAACCAGGCCTCGTGTGAATAAATAAAGTACAAATAGTTCGCTAGATTTATTCCGGCTACCCCCTCACTACATCCCCTCTCCACATCTCAATAATCTGTTACAACATATTGCATTATAGGTTTACTGCCTATAATGATTTAGTACATATATTTTTACATATATGTAATAGATATAGAAGAACAGGCTAATAGACAATAAGCACAAAGTAAAATCTTAACTAAAAATTTGTTTACCTGATAAATATGTGGAAAACAATAAAATTAAACAGCTAAAATATGAAAAAAGATTCTCTTTTTCAGTAAATAAAATTAAATTTAATTCTTAAAAAATCAAATAATAAACGTGGTTTCGCACCTAATCCTAAATAAGCAATACAAGTAATATAATTTTATTGTACTAACATATCTCTAAATTTTCTAAATTTAATTGCGCCTAGCGGCTTAGTAAAGATATCGGCGATCTGATCGCTTGATATTACAATACACAATATTTATAATGTTGTTTTCCTTCACTTTTTCGCTTATAAAATGAAATCGCACATCTATATGTTTCGACCTTCGGTTAAATACTCCACTCTTAATTAATTTAATGGCGCTCTGATTATCTACGTGCATCTCAGCGTTTACAACTTTACCGGTTATTTCCTCTAACATGCTTTTTAAAAACAATAATTCTTTACAACAATCTGCGGCCGAGATGAATTCTGCTTCGGTGCTTGACAATGCAACAATCGGCTGCTTACGTGACGCCCAGCTTATAGGTCCTCCGCAAAATTATATTATGTACCCTGATGTGCTTTTCCTACTCTCTACATCTCCTGCATAATCTGCATCGCAATATGCCCTAAGAGTTTGTACATCTTCGTTACTATTATACGCTATTCCTAAATGTTTAGTTCCCTGTAAATATCTTAGAATTCTCTTAACATTAGTTACATCCATATCAGAGGGATTCTGTGTATTTCTACTATTGTACGTTACTGTTATCCAATTTTCTAAGTTGTCCTAGTTCTTTCGCGTATGCTGTACATCCAAAAATTCTTAAGTGCTTCAAGTTCGGTTTTTCGCCATTCCACATCTCGTATGCTGTTTTTGTAGTCGGACTTCTATTATGTAAATAGGCGGCGACTCTCACTGCTTCTCCCCAAAGTGCCTTATTTTCTTCTGCTCCTGTAATCATTACTCGAGTTTTTTCAATTAATGTTCTGTTCAGTCGTTCGGCCTTTCCATTTAATTGAGGAGTGTAAGGTGGAGTGTAATTAATCGATATGCCTTTATTTTTACACCAAATTCTTAAATCCTTGTTTGAGTATTCCTTGCCGTTGTCACAGCGTATTTCTACGACCTTTTTTTATGCTGTTTTAGTTCTGCTTGACTTATAAATTCTTTTACCTTCTCAAATACTTCTCTCTTTTCTTCCATAAGATATACTACTACATAGTTTGTATAGTCATCTAAAAAGGTAACAAAATACCTGTTTCGATCCCACATTTCTGGAGAAATTGGTCCGCAGACGTCCGTGTGAATGATTTCCAACGGTCGTGTCGCTCTTTTCCTTTGGTTTCCAAAAGGCATCCTTGTGTGATTCGCTTGTATGCACGTCTCGCAGTTCGATAGCTGCTCTTGAATTTCACATTTTTTAAGTTTAATACCTTCTGACAATTTTAGCAATTTTATCATATTATTTGGGCCTAAGTGGCCTAATCTCTCGTGCCATAACTTCGCAGAGAATTTTATTTCTGTTGTCATTGCTTTCGCGGTAATTATATCGTTATGTACTACATAATATATAATCCTGCGCTATTTCTTTTTCCTTTAAAGATAGTTTTCTTATCCTTACTAATTATTACTTCGTCTTTGTAAAACTCGACTTTACCTCCTTTTTGTGTTATCGCGCCAACAAATAGGAGATTTTTTCTTAAATCTGGTATATATAGCACGTTGTTTAACTCACAGTTTCCTAGGTCAACCGTTCCAGTCTTCCTCGCTACCATGTTTCCTTCCTTGTTTGCCACTCCGACCTTTGTTATTATTTTGTGTCCTTCTCTCAACTTGGCTGAATCGTTCGTCATGTGCGATTGATCCTGAGTCGACGATCCAGCAATCTTCCGTTTCTTCAGTGCTTGTTAGAAAAGCTATTTTATTTTTCTCGTCTCTCTCCGGGTCACCTTTTTTCTTATTTCTAAAAAAGCAGTCTTTTTCCGAGTGGTTAGTCTTTTTACATATTTTACAGGAATCTCTTCTGCAATCTTTTGCCATATGGCCAATTTTATGACAATTAAAACATTTAACGTCATGTTTCTTAGTATTGTCTACCTTTTTACACGCATGCGCTAGATAACTCTTCATGTTGCATTTGTAGCATTTCCTCTCTTCTGCCTTGAATGCCACTTCTTCTTCTTTGTCCGATCGGTTCCTTGCCTCCTCCGCTAAAAGTCTCGCTGTTAGATTCTTCACTGTTCTCTCTCCAGCGGGTGTCGATTCCCATGCGCTTGTAAAAAATCTATAATTTTCTGGTAAAGCTGTCAAGATTTTAGACATGATCATGGTATCATTTATTTCTTCTCCCAGACTTTTAAGTTTAAAGGCAAGATTCTTTAACTCTGTTATGTATGTGGCCATATCAATGTTACTTTTCTTTTTATATTCAAAGAATTTTTGCATCAGAGCGCATTTCTGATGCTGTGAATCTCTTTCATAAATTCCTCTTAGTTTTTGCCACATTTCATAACTTGTAATGCACGTAACTATATGTATCAGTGACTGCTTTTCTAGAGTGCTTACGATTACTCGTTTCGCTTTGGCATCCTTCTTCCTCCATTCCGCTGATTCTGTCTGTGCCGCTTTCGGCTCCGACTGCACGATGTCTAGAAGATCTGCTGCCTCTAAGTAGATTTCGATTTGAAATTTCCACAGTGGATATCCTTCAGCATCCTTCAGTTTGTCGACGCTCTCCAACGCTCCCAGTGCATTAGTCGCAGCGCACATTTTTTTTTATTATACACTTAAACTTGTCCTGTCTTTATTCTATATCATGCACTCAACACGTGGCTCTGGGCCCATAACCTGATGGATTTTACGACAGTAAAGAGCACACGATTCAAATAGACAGAACTTTAATACAGTGCACATAGATACAAGAAAATGTATACAATAGATCGGTTAATATATAAAAGATCAAACTTCTCGGAAAGACTGCTTGCGCACTTCTGACCTACTCGTTATTTCGTACCTGTACATATGTGTGTTTGTTTTCTACCCCCTCTTTTCACGCTCTATCCTCGTGACTAGACGAAGGGAATATTTAACGCCTGCTTTCGAATTGAGATTACTTTATCTAACAATTATTCTCGACGACAATTGGCAACAAGCGTATTGAAACGACTTTACAACGTTTCGACCCTCAGGTTTGGGTCCTTCTCAAGCAATTTAAATAACAAACAATTTGTAACAATGATTTGGTCAACGAGATTTTGTCAAAAGAAAAAATATTTTAAATAAAAAGCGATACCTGATGTAAAACTAATTTTTGTCACGATCTTACACGTCTGAGTTAACAAAATTTTAACCGAAATGATCATAAAGTTAATCACTGGAAGAACCAAAAACAATAGCAAGGTACGAAAATGTATTGAACGTTCAATACATGTTTTCTTTCTCTTGCATATTCTCTGTTCGTATATACAGGAAAAATTATAAAAAAGAAGAGTCTAAAAATAATTAAAAAAAGAAATAATTGTTTGTTCCGCCAATAATGATTAAAACAGAAATGTTTATTATTCTCGACGACAGTTGGCAACAAGTGTATTGAAACGACTTTACAACGTTTCGACCCTCAGGTTTGGGTCCTTTTCAAGCAATCTAAATAACAAACAATTCGGTCAACAAGATAAAATTAATTGTCAAAAGAAAAAAATATTTTAAATAAAAAGCGATCGATACTTGATATAACTCTCTTCGGATAAAACACATTCTCTGCCATCACCGACTTATACAGGTATAAAATCTTTTTCTCTTTTTTTTTAATTTTATACTTTTTTGTACCTTGCTGACTGTTGTTTTTGGTTCTTCCAGCGATTAACTTTATAATCATTTCGGTTAAAATTTTGTTAACTCAGACGTGTAAGATCGTGACAAAGATTAGTTTTATATCAGGTATCGCTTTTTATTCAAAAAATTTTTTCTTTTGACTTTATCTCGTTGACCAAATCATTGTTACGAATTGTTCGTTATTTAAATTGCTTGAGAAGGACCCTCGAGCTTCCGTATCACGTCAATCTGAGGCGTCTTTCTTGAGTCAAAGTTTATTACATCGACATGAAGAACATTTATCAGGATCAAACTCCCAGCTGTATCGTTTCTCATTTCATAAACGCGTTGCATAAAACGTGACGAATTGTTTCGGCCGAAGGAGCTGACGCGCCCCGACTACCTTCTCACCCATGTGCACTTACATAGTGTGCTCGCTAAAAATATGATAAAAGCAATATACGAAAAATGCAGAATCGCGAGACAGTCTCGATCGTTAGTGCGTGAGAGCGGCCCAGAGCGAGAAACTCGTGGAGAAGAAGAAATGAGTCACTCTTCGAACCGTGCAACGTCAATTCTTCGACCGCTCTTCACACTCTTCGCGCCCGCGCCTTTCGTGACGAATATTTTGCGCAACGGATTATGGGTGGATTATTCATGGCTTGAAAAGTTATTGGTTGGACGAAATTTTGAGACTGTCCGAGGTTTCGAACAATCATAAATATAAGATCTAGTCATAGATGTCTGCCGTATTCCACATAGAATGCATATCAAAAAGACGTCCAGAAGATATCCCGAAAATATTCTATTTCCTAAATATATCTTCGGGATATCTTCTGGACGTCTTTTTGATATGCATGCTACGTGGAATATCGGTCAAAAAACTGGAGTATTTGAAGTGTCCGGAACACAAATGCGCTTAATCGTTAGTCGACGTTTGCGATCGGTGGATTTGTTCCGACGCTTGTTTGTCGGAAACGGTTTGGCGATCTGACGCACTGTCGTCGCGGCAGAATTATTTTCGTCACGGGCACAAGCGAGATAATGAGGCATACCGCGTCTTGTTATTCGCGATTAATATTCGCGGCTTATGCAATGTCAACCAGACGGGAGATATATAAGGTCGCATATATAGGGGCATGGCTATCGGTTCATAATTTTGCTTATTAAGCGGCGCGATTGCTCGAAGTTCATAGTACCAACGATCGTGACCTCGCAGATCATTTGGAGGTTCTCAATGACGATCCCGATTGCATTAGCGCAAGGTTGATTCTTTCCGGGTTTGTTACGTTGTGTTTGTTTTTTACACGCAAAATGTGTATTACAAAAATCTTAAAAAGCTAAACAAATAAACGAAGTATATAAAACATATTTAAATAGTCCAAATGTGTATGGATATATGCATATACACACATACATATATAACAAAAGTTTCAAAAAATATATATCTGTACCTTAAAGGTAAAGGATCATATATTTATTATAGAGAAAACAAAAGGTTTATAGTTTTAAATAGAAAAATAATATGTTTTTGAAGAAATAAAAACAATACACAGTAAAAAATTGTGCGTCCATGTGTTAAAATTTTCTTGTGTTACCAAGATTTGATTATTATTTCAATGTAAAATTAACATACAACAGCTACGTTATTATTTTCGTAATATTTTTATGTTATATTTGTATTATATTTATGTCAACGTGATAACTTAACACTTTATGTATGTTATTTAGAAATTGAATATTATTTTGAGTTCTTTTAACATAATTATTTCAAAAAATCAACACGCCTTAAAGTTATTTTAACATAAACAAAAGTTAAAGTAAATCTTCAAATAATTATAATCGTAAACTTTGACATACAAAATAATCAAATTTACTAAAATCAAATGTTTTTATTACACATTTTAAGTTAAAATAATTAATATTATGTGTTAGTATAACTCAAAATAAAATGTATCAATATACACTTCGTAATTTACATTAAATGTATTACACGAGAAACTAAAATATTAACAAGTAAAATATTCAAAACAACATTTCTCTTAAGTTGAAATGACTATCGTTTATTCAAATGCTGGCTAATCAGCAGAGACCGCTAGTAGCGCGAACCTCGCAAGTTTGCAGTGCTTGCACGGTTAGGCGATCCCTTTTTGAGACAAATAAAGCGAGGGAACAAAATTCGTATCGCGGACAAGTTTTAGAGAGAAAAGAGGAGAATCGAGCTGATCGATTGACGCAGAGTTTTTCGGTTTCCGCTCGTCGTGGATCAAAGTGACCTGCGAAAGTGTCGCATTTGAGAGTGTCAATTTTTTATATTTATATTTTATTATTTTTTAGGAATTTTTTTATAATCCAAATACTAAAACAGGCTATTTAGCAAATAAGCTCTCCAATGTAAGAAGAGGTGCAAAAAAAAGAAAGACGTGTAATAAAGATTCAGAAAATAATAGAAGCCAATCAAACATTAACATTACAGAAGATGAAAATAAGAAATTAACACAAGATGAAATTGAGGATGCAATACTTTTTCTCAAAAGTGCCACTAAAAATAAAAAATTACAAATAATAAAAATTATTTCCAAACAGAAAGAACATTTCAATACAGAGGAAAATTTTGTTTGAATATAAATTTTTTGATACATTTCCAAGATTCTTAGATACACCTGAATTGGGTACAAAACAAAAAATTAAAATGCTTTGAAAAAAATATATAATATTATATATAATGTAAAAAATATGAAATTGCTATAAATATATTTTTATGTTAGTCCAAATTTTTATAAATAATGTTTTAAAAAGCGTCACATTTGAACATAAACGAAACGCCATCTCATTGGCTCGCGGACTTGTGACGTCACCACGACAAAACTCGATGACATCTCCATAAGAGAAACAGTGTCGTGTCAGTGTTAAATAATATTGTTTTAAGACAATATTAAAGTAAAAAATGGTTGATTCGGGCTTTATGAAAGGTAATTCCAATAATTTACCAAAAGTAGACATGTTCATGGTATGTGAATATGTGAAAAATAATGACAACTTTAATGCTGCTGAGGTCCGCAATGCAAAAATAAACGTGTAAGTTTTTAATATAAGAAAATTTCTTAAAATTTGATTATATTTATCTTTTACAATATTGTTAATATGTCTTACACATTTATTTGTTGTTATTTCAGTTCTTCTCGACAAAACTATGGAGATTCCGCAATAGGTTATGTTTGTGTAAAAAGAGAAAATTCAATATGTACAGTTAAAGCCAAAGTTTGTCCTGAACACCGAGTTCGAAATAAAGCATATTCTGTTATTGTAATAGTTGATGAAGAAAACGAATCAATTATTAATGTGGAATGTCAAGATTGTGCTGCTTCAAGTGGTAGGCTTGATCTATAAATCTATGATTTTGTATATAAGTTTACTTAATGTGTATTATAACAAATATTAATTAACTTATATAATTTATTTTACTATAGGTGGTTGCAAGCACGCAATAGCTTTTGTGATGTGGATTCATAGGCGTTCTGAAGATCCATCTCCTACAGATGTACAATGCTACTGGAAAAAACCTGTATTAGCAAATGTTGGAACAGCGAGAAAATATATCGAAGCCAAAGATTTGGGGGAGACATCTACTACTTCGTCCGAGCCTCAAGACGTACCATCTAATGAGTATCCTTCTTTTCTAATGACTATCCTTGACATCGCTAAAAAGAAAGACTTAGATAGTCAGTTATCAAGGCACCATTATGTTATATCCGAAAGACGTGTAACCTTAATATCATTACATTCCATAATGATTGATTTTGTAAAAAAAGGAAACGCTTTGGCAGATGAATTTATGTTATTTGCCCAGTTACAAATGTCAGAAACTGTTTGTGAGGAAGTGAATAGACGTACCATAGATCAAAGCGATAATTTATTGTGGTACGAGTTACGATATGGACGTATAACAGCTTCGAAATTACATGAATCTGCTCATTGCCAAACATCGGATGGTGCACTTGTAAATGAAATCATCGGAGCATCTAAGTTGTTTAATTCGGTACAAATGGAAAGAGGAAAACGCTTGGAAAGTGAAGTTTTACATGAATTGCGACGTAAAAAGGGACTGAAATGTTGCAATAGTGGTCTTTTCTTATCACCAATGTTCCCGGTTCTTGGGGCTTCTCCCGATGCAGTTGGAGATGATTTTATTGTAGAAATCAAATGCCCAAGCTCAGACAAAGGTTTTAAAAAGTTTCTACCAAGTGAGGATACCATCAGCCAAAAATGTAAAGCCCAAATGCAATTACAAATGTTCATGGTAAAAAAGAAAAGGGGTTTATTTTGTGTTGCACATCCAGACTTTGAAAGTAGTAAAAATATTACTTGCTTATGGATGGATTTTGATGAAATATATACCGCGTCGGTTATCGAGAAAGCCATATTATTTTGGAAGAACAATATTTTTCCTAAACTCTTGCATTCTATTGTAAAATAAAAGTAAATAATATGTGTACAATTGTACAATTTTGAAAATAAAAATTAACTTGTTTGAAATTACAATCATTTGTATATGTTATATTCTCGGTTGTATTCTTTCTTCTGTCATTCTTTAGAAATATATGTATGTATATTGTTAATATTTTAAGGAATTTGTAATATATATATATATATATATATATATATATATATATATATATATATATGATAAAATCACTTCAGAAACGTAAACATCTTTCGATGACAAATACTTTATTGTACGAATAATGAGTATAGAAAGGTTTCTTCGGTGGCAAAAGTTACAATTCAGTCTGTAGTTAAGTAAAATTCTTGAATCAAAAGTTTCTTACAATAAGTCAGTCTGCGTCAGTCTAACAAAAATAGAATTTGTTACACAAATTAAATTTATTTACATGCATTACGTTCGTATAATAGGAGTTTGAATATTGATTAAACCAGCACATATTATTATTGCATGGTCTATAATTGGTATAATAAAGTGGTTCGTACAGGCATGAGGCACCAACATTTTAAATTCACGCATTCTTCGTATAACACGTTCAATGTGTATTCGTAGGCTGGCAATTCGTTTTGTTTCCAATACTTGTAGTTTAGAAGGCTTTACACTTGATGAAACACTTGGTGGTCGAACAAGTCTACAGTTTTTTTTCGATAATACAGTCTCAATCTGTTTAAATCCACGATCAGCCATTACAGCACAATTTTCCGGTAACTCGTCCATTATACCACACATTTCAAATAAAACACAGTCTGATATTCTACCTCCATAACCTTTAGAAATAAAATTAATTTTACCATCAGGCGAACATGAAATTAAATATTTGATGGTGTTGCATTTTTTATACTCCGACCACGTAAGCGCTTGATGTACAGGGTTCGATGGTTTCTCTATTTGTATTTCAAACGCATCGATAATTGACCGTACGTCACTGTAATTGGCTCTGAAAGGAATCGGTAATGCTCGTTTCACACTTTCTTTGTCAGAAAAGTAAATAAGTGTCTTTAATACGTTAGCTAATTTAATTACACAGTTATTAAATACTTTGCCAGCTTGTGTACTACTGATACCAAACTGATCTCCTAATCGCACAAAAGTGTTATTTAATCTTATTTTTAGAAGAGTAAGCTTGATATCATCGGTGCTCATACAAATTGCTCTATGTAGATGATCTAATATCCATAGCCAGTCTGTAGGAATTCCAATATATCGTTTCGAATCACAGCTGATAAAATAATTAGTCATGCTTAAAGCTTTTCTTTTTAAATGAATATCGCATTCTTCCATTTCTTCTTTAACATCGCCTGATGAAGGGTGATACTCGCTTACGGTGGGATCTGTCGCTGAACTGGTCATTGTTGTTCCTGTGGTGCTCGAATCATGACATGTAATCTTATTTTTTAATTTTATAGGTGAAGTTGCTGAATCTACTACACTTTTAAAACTCGTAGCATTTGAAGTAGATGTAGCACAATTATTTAAAAGTTGACATAAAACTCCCTTACTTCTGAAATGTGCTCGAAGATTTGATACTTGGGTACTTTTATTCACCATAAGAATATCGGACTTGTTCATTTCTTGCAACGGATATGATCTACTTGTGCATGGTAAAGGTTCCATTACATTTGCCCCATGCATAACAATGTCTCTTTCTTCAGTTAGTAGATGTTTATTTCCTGCAGAACTTGTTGCTGCTACTGTAGATTCTTCTAGTACTTGTGGCATTGTTTCTTCTTTTTCTTCTTGAAGGTAACTGCCAGTATTTTCTTTATCAGCTGACAATATCTCATTTAAAAGCCTCGTCGTTTTTAATTTTTTGTACGCTATTCTAGGAGAGCTACTTGCAGCTCTTTTACGATCCATTTGGCAGTCAAAAAACCGTGGTACTGCTTCTTCCTTTAATTTCAGAGGTCCTCCATATAGTTTAAATCTTATGTAATTTTCCAAATCTTCTTCTATCTACAAAATATGTAAATAAACACATTTCAAATGTACTGCTTTAGAGGTTAGGTGCCATATAAACAAATATAACTTATCAAAATAATATCTTATTTCTCGTATACTTACATTTAAATGATCCTGACAGCAATATAAATTTGATTTTGTCGGCTGATATACACGTCGTGCAAGTTCGAACCATTTTTTCCGTCTTTTTTCGTCTTGCGGGACATGCACGAAAATTTTATCGGGTGCATTTTTTGAATTTTTTTTGCACAATGGGACAAAACAAGCACGATATCCTGTTAGTTTCTTCAAGCCAACAATTTCTTCCTTTGCGTCCATATTCACTATTTTACTTTATCTCAAGAAACTCAAATAAACTCTTTCCTTCGCTGTATAACATCGTCTCAATCTTCTCGTCGTGACGTCACATCACCTTCGGTTAACTTCGAGCGTTTCCGGGGCATCATCGGATAGTTTGAATATTCATGTTTTAAAACGCTTTAATTATTAATAAATTCACGTTTAAAAAAAAAAAAATTATTTACAATACAATTTATGTATAAACTATCATATTATGATGTTTTTAAAAAATTGTTTTGTACCCAATTAGTAAGTCAGTAATTTAACTAAATTTAACTGTAATATTTAACTTAAATTTTAACTGTAATATGTTTTTATGTACTCTAGAAAAAATGATTAAATTATATCAAATATTATTTTTATTTGTACTTATGTTAGGTGCATATGTTCTGTACATTTTTCTGCAATAAAATTAATAAGAGTACATTTTATTTTTATTAATATTTTTTTCTTAAATTTACATATTTTAATGTCAAAATACTAACACAAATGTTTACATATTGATAATGTTATTTATTCTGGGTAACTTATATATATCTATATAAGGAATGTTATAATTTAACTGTTCTTGTGTTAAAATTTTAACACTTGAAAGTGTTATATTCTTCAAGATTACTTTCAATATATGTTAAAAATTACATTTTATACATGTTATTATATCATGTAACTGAATATTTGTGTTAAGATATACCAATTTTATATTTACATCAGACGAACCAAAATGTTATATCGACATTTTTTACAAGATTATTTTTACTATTATATTATACTTAAAATTAAAAGAACAAATATAAATGTAAAATATAGTGTCAATTAATTAACATTTCCAATTTATCAATAAGTAACATACGATGAATGAGTTATTTTAACTTAAAATTTAGAGTGGACTTTCTGGAACATGTGTAAAATGTTACGATTAACATTTAATTTTTTACTGTGTAGCAACTTGATTTATTAACTTTCTAACAAAATTAATTTAACTCACATGTTTAACAGTACAACTGCCAATAACACGTTGTACCTGGTTTAAAAATTTGACGCTATAAAAATTTTCAATATAACTTTGCTGAACATTGTATCTTAGGAACTAGTAATAATATAGATATAAGACGCTTTATCATTATACAATTTAAGCTCCTGTTATATTGAAAAATATATTAACTTTATTTTGAAAACTGGAGCTACTTTTTACCTTTAAGGTACAGATATATAAAAGCTTTAAAAAATGTATATAATAAATTCGCTTTGGAAAATGTTTCTATCAATTTTGAAAGATATAGTTTTAAAAAAATGTTATATTGTCAAAAGTATTGTATTTTCTAAATAGCTGTTAAAAATGTGCTTGCACGTAGATAAAAAATGTAAAAAAAAGAAATTTTTAAAAGAAATTTTTATATTATTTTTGTTTAATATTTCTGCATTTAAATATATGTTTCGTATTTCTCCGTCGATAATCTTAAATCGTTGAAAAATGTCATTTTTCTTTGCGACACCTTTTTTTGGTAATTAAAATATTTTCGATGATCGACATCGTTAATGCAAAATGGAATATTATTACAAGTGTTAAGAGATAAAGGAATGATTATAGAAAGAAAAATGCAGTTAGGAAAAGAATATGTAGACTTCTTGTCTATAGGAGAGAGTGGGGCTTGTTGTTACACGGGTAGGTTGATACAGTGGCTTTTAAAAAAAAGCAATAGATGACAGAGCAGTGAAGACTATTGGAGATCAACACGCTTGTTGTTATACAAGTTCTGACGGGTTTAGGTTAGTCTAGCTTAACGGACAAGTGCGTCACAAAGCTTTGTGTAAAATCAGCCTTGGCGATTTACATTTTCTCGGAAGATTTGATTGCTGTGCAACAAAATATATAATAGGTTAGTGTTTAAAATGTATATGGTTACATTTTGTGATTATTATGAAGTAATTTGGTAATATATTTGATACAATAGAACTTTCTGTTTTTCTCAGATTCAATAACCTATACTGAAGTGTCTAGAAGGGGCTAATTGTTACATTTTTGAAGGGGTAGACTGTTACACTGTAACAACTTATTTCCAAAAATAAATCTGCTTCTAGCATTGATAAACCCAGACGCCAATCTAGAAAACGTAAAGAATCTTCGGCCAGCTCAAGCGATAAAGAAGATGAAAGCTGTGTGTGCTTAAAATGTTTAATGCCCTGGTCAGAGTCAAAGAGTGGACAAGAATGGATGCAATGTACCCAGTGTAAGAGATGGACACATGCAAAATGTGCAAACAACGAAGTGTTTTATGTTTGCGACAATTGCAACTCTGATTTTGATTAAAACGCAATTATTTTTTAAAAGATGTTAAAATTTTGATTTTTTTTTTGGTATTTTCCTATTGCTTAAATAATTATATAACTGAAATACCAGGCAATATTTCTTGTTTTTTGTGTTGTAATTTGCTTACCATTTCGTAATTACTTACAATTTATCAAATTATTTTCACCTTCAATAAAAATGAGTTCTTTATTGACATTAATCCATTATCAGTAGTGATATTTAGACGACAGAAACACAAAGTATGAAAGGACAAAAGGAAATGTAACTCATTTCAGTAAGTGATACAATAAAATCTTTAATACAACGTTAATTTTCCTCTTTTTAACTCCTTTGACCAATGTAACAACTTATACCCCCCACTGTAACAACTATCCCCACTAGGGAACATGTTGTTACAAAAAACATGCTTCCATATTTAATTATTTATCCCATATGTTAATATTTAGATAGGAATGAAAAAAAATTGGAACATTCTCCAATGTTGTACCAAACTAACGGTATAACTTTCAGAAAATTAGGGTACAAAATATTCGGTTTAAAAATTATTATTTGCAAATTGTAACGACTAGCCCCACTCTCCCCTACGTATTATCTGTCGCTATTTAACATTTGTGTCTCATTATACTGCATGCGTCTCTTATTTCTATAATCCTTTGAAAAAATTGGATTTAATATGCATTTAATTGGACGTAGAAAATTACAAGATAAGAGAACAGTGCAACCTTGAGGGATAGAAGAAGTAAAAGGAACACGCAAGTTGGCGAATGGTAAGGTCTATTTTAAACGCGATCTTGTGTCCAAAATGAATTTAACAAATTATGATCTCAATGCCACTCTTCCGCCCTTCGAATTCGCTTCGAGTGTCATCGATTCCAAGAGTGGTTATCGAGCTCCGATCCGCGAAAGAAGCGAGAAATGTGCGCGCGCGCTTTGCGGATCGCTCGCATCAAAGCTGATCTTCGGAGAGGCGATCTAGTGCAGTCGTAGCGAAGCTCTTTTCACACTTTCCGCACCACTGCGAAAACCGTCCGGCATGACATTTTGGCAATTTTGGGCTTGTGGTAATTATAGCGAGAAGTCTGTTTGCGCAAGCGTTTGACGCGCGGAATGTTTTTCACAAATGCGTGTAGTGATACAGTTCCATTCGACGCTGTATTATTGAAGAAAAAGCCAAAGTCGAAAAGTCCCAAGAAGATATCTCTCTCTTTACATCTAAACGGATATAAATGTCTAATCTAGCCCACAAAATATGTGATATATTACACTCATGACTTGTTACATAAATGTTCCTAAAATAAGCACATATATTTATGAAATAGCAACCTTGTATACTTCTGCGAAATTGCATTTTTTTCCCGCAATTATCACTCGCGTGAACGATCGAACACCAATGATAACGATGGAAGCATAATTTTAAATACAAATCGAAAGTCATTGCATAGATATCATAAATGTGCGTACTCATCGTGTGATTAAGTATGCACATTTATAATATCAATACAATGACTTTTGATTTGTATTTAAAATTACGCTTCCATCGTTATCATTGATGTTCGATTGTTCACGCAAGTGATAATTGCGGGGGAAAAAAATGCAATCTCTCTCTTTACATCTAAACGGATATAAATGCCTAATCTAGCCCACACAATATGTGATATATTACACTCATGACTTGTTACATAAATGTTCCTAAAATAAGCACATATATTTACGAAATAGCAACCTCGTATACTTCTGCGAAATTGCATTTTTTCCCCGCAATTATCACTCGCGTGAACGATCGAACATCAATGATAACGATGGAAGCGTAATTTTAAATACAAATCGAAAGTCATTGTATAGATATTATAAATGTGCGTATCTGGCCGGGGTAAGGATGACGAACCCGCCAGTATCCTCTGTGTCCGTACCGATGTTGGTCCAGCCGGTTATTCCGTATTGCAGCATGGCATCGAACTCAACGGTGGCGGCGGCGGTGGCGACGAGTCCGCGCGGTAAGGTCCTTACGGAGGACAACGTCTTCGTGAACCTGCGCAAGATGGAGTACGCGGTGCTCGGGCCGCTACTCATCAGGGCGCTGGAGATCGACGAGGAGCTGCAAAAGGTAAGAAAGCCGGTTCAACCAAACCGGAGCTAGCGAGTCGAGGATGATATACGCCACTCTATATAAGGCTATGAGAATGAAGTGTCCACCGAGTGCGCGTAAAAAAAGGAGCGATTTATAGCAGAGTGCATGAAACGCACGCAAAGGTTACATCGAATATAAACTAAATAAGTGTGAACGAAAGAAAGAAAGAGAGAGATGAGCTCGATGGCAGATGGAAGGTTTGTTTTGAAATGCTAGGTATCAAATGTAAAGGATGGAGAGAAAAAGAAAAAGAAAGAAGAGGAGGTAAATAATTGCTAGTTAAAACTCTAATTTGAAGTACAATTCAAGCTTGATGAGTGGAGGATACGTTTATTTCAAAATTGCACTTTATTCCCCGTACGCGAGAAATAAGATGAAATAAGCACGTTCCTAGGTTTATACAAGACAGAAAAGTGATAAATGTCGCCGAAAGATAACGCTAATCTTATCTTTGATGGGATTCTTGACATTAAGCAAGAATTAATAGAAAAGGCAATGTTAAAATTAGAGAGTCTATGTTCAAAATATCAATCTTAAACTCACGCTTTTAAATGCCAAATCGTGCATTAAAGCTGTGAAAAAATATTTCGGATGTAATTTATATTTTGTTAAAGATATGGATTTAGAAGCTAGTGATTTATCTGTTTTAAAAATAAGCCGTGTAATAAATTAGCATATTAGAAAAATTTTTAAAATTAGTAAACACGTAGTAAGTAAATTAAAAAAATAGACCATAGTAGGACGAAGTTACTTACATCTAATTGTAAGTATTCATCTAATTTATCTCTTGTACAAATAATTAAATATAGACAATCAGTGGGATCTCTAACTTATTAGCATATAAATATTTATCCTTTGCAAAAATTATCTCCTGCAAATAATAAAATATAGATAGGCTCAGAATTAAAAATTATTAGCGTGAATAATATTTATCAACTTATTCTTTCTACAAATAAAACAAAATAGAAACAATTTAAACATATCGCACGCAAACATAAATAAAATTGTTATCTAAAGGCCTGTTCGTTTTAACTGAACTTCTTGCACAGTTTATATCTTTCCTCGATTTCTTTTCATGTTGGAGAAAAAAGGAAAAAAATGAATTGTGCAAGAAGTACAGCTAAAACGAACAAGTCTTCAAAGATTAACGCGCGATAGGACACATATGGTAGCCTCTTATCATGCTATTTAACTCGGGATACGGGCTACCATTGCTAGGAACGCACGCACTGCACTTATGAAAACAAAAAATGCAGAAATCAATTATTGGAAAAGATAGCAAGGAGAATTAAAAAAGAATACTTTTTAAATTTTTTTATGAAATAAATTCTTTTTCCGTATTATTTCTGTTCTAAAATAATTTTTAAAAATTAAAAAAAAAACATTTTTCCTACGAGCGTGAAAGGCCACTTTTCGCGCTTGTTTTGAGTGAGCAAAACGATTCATTTCTCAATCGATGACGTAAGCGTTGAGAAATGGAGCCATTTCTTAACTAGTGGAGAAATGAAATTGTAAGCATTAAGAAATGGCTTCATTTTATTGATGTCTCATGGTGACCGTGGGTGTTAGCGGCAACTTCATGTTATTTTGCGTCGTGAAGTTACGTTTCATTACGCGTCAATGCACATTTTGCTAATTTGTTAATCATGGAGATTTTGAGCAGTGACGAGGATTATTTTACGCCGCCCGAAATTCGCGCGGAGGCTTCTACGGCCCGAAGCAATTTGCTACCGGATGCATCTCGAGATAAATACATCGCGGCCTACAAGCATTTTCTAGAATGGCAAAAAGAAAAACAAACATCGTCATTCTCGGAAGATTGTTTTTTGTCGTATTTTAACGTTAAGCTAAAAGATATGGCCCCCACGACCTGTGGTCTCGCTATTCAATGCTTCGAACTGTAATCGAAATGAAACAAAACGTGGACATTAGTAAATATAAAGAGTTGCGTGCTTTATTAAAAAAGAAAACAAAAGGCCATCGTCCAATGTTCGAGATCGCGAATGCTCGAGATCACGAATGCTCTTGAATTATATTCTTATTCTCATTTAGACGACTGTGTCATGAGTCACAGCAGCAGTGTAACGCGATATTTATTCAGCGGGCCACCTAAGAATTATTCTCCGTACGACGCCGAGTCACTCTGATTCTCCGGCACGGTCTTTTCGACGATCGATACTCTAATTTCAAAGACAATGACTGTATGCACCTTCGGTCTATATTTCAGTTCGAGAAGCTTCTATTCCATGACATTTTGACCTTAGCTAAGCAGTCGTCATCCCTGGCGCGTTCTTTGTCTCGTGTGGGTATAAAAACCCGTAGAACTTACGGCGCGTCGCCATTCGTCAACAGTGTGTCAGTAGTTTAAGATCTGTCATCGATCGATATTGTGATGGTCAGTTCTCATTCACGCGCGGGCTATCCAACACTACGAGCGAGAAAGTGTTGATAGAGAATTCACTTTAAAACGCCCGCGTTCCGAGTTTACTTAAATTCAAATACATTTGTAAATTATGTCACTCTTTAATTTCGGCATTATTTTTGGTTGTTAAATAAACTATTGTGTTACTTCACGCTTCCGATGTTAGTAGTCTCTCACGCATTATCCCTTCCTCACTCACACGCGCGCGAACATCCAAAAAAAGCCAAAGTTTTCATTAGTACTAACATCAGCAAATTTCTGAATGATGCTCCAGACGATCAATACCTGGCAATGAAGGTAAGCAGTAACAAGGAACTGTCCATAAACTTCATAAAAAAAAATATAATATACTTTAAAAATAAAAAAAATTTTATACAGGTTGTAACAACCATGGGCGTGTGCGGAGGTTGCAGATGCAACGAACTAACAAACATGAAAAGATCCGACGTTGAAATACAAGACGAGGTAATTTTGATAAACGTACCCAAAACGAAAACTGAGATTTAACGGTCGTTTGTGATTAACAAAGCGCACGCAGCGACTGTCAAGACATGGCACTTCGCCCTGAATCAGCAACCACTGACCGATTTTTCCTGCGCTTTAATAAAGGAAAATGCTCGGTGCAGCCGATCGAAATAAACACGTTCAGCGGCATGCCAAAACAGATTGCGACATATTTACAGTTGAAAAATGCTAAATTATACACTGGTAAAATACTCCATTTTTTTAAATTTGATAACTTGATTTTTCAAATTTTTCAAATGATTTTAATGTGTAGGCCACAGTTTCCGACGCACATCCGCCACGTTGTTGGTCGAGGGAGGAGGAGACCTCGGAGAGCTGAAACGTCATGGCGGCTGGAAAAGCACCACGATTGCAGAGGGATATGTAGAAAATTCTTTCCACAGAAAAATCGCGACTTGTAATAAAATTACATCGGACTTAAAATCAAACAAGCCAGCACGATCAATATTGGGACCGATTAATGTGCCAGCGCTTTCCGCGAAACCCTACATTGTTGAAAATCTGTCGGAAAATATTATAGAAATTCCCAATACATCTGCCAAAATAACAGTACAAATTTCAAATTGTAGCAATTGTAAGATTGAGATTGGGAAGCAATAATTTTAATTAAAAAGATTATACGATTGTGATTAAAACTGCAATTTGTTGTTATTCTAATATAATATAAATAAAATATCATAATTTATGTAAAATTTGTTACTTTCTTTTATTTTAATAAAAAATCTATTTTTTATTTTTATTTTATGTTTTGTCTTAGTCGGGGGGCTTCGCCCCCCTCCCCCCGAACCCCCCACCGGGGCTTCGTCCCTGGGCCCCACCGGGGCTTCGCCCCGGACCCCATCGGAGGGCTTCGCCCCCCGAACCCCCCCATTTGGCGCCTAGAACAAGGCCTATTTCACGGTCTTGTTAGGAAAAATAGTATGTACAAGTCGTGGGAAGAGTGGTCGAGCCCAAATGAGTGTAACCAGGGGGGACGCAAGTGGCAGGGCCCGTAGGGAACCCCGCCCGAGCCCCCCCGGCCCGCAACGCTTAACATCAAATGGCCGGGCGCCCCTTCTCGCTCATGTCCACCTCGATCAGTAAAGAAGAAGGAACCGCCACCCGGCTAAAAGCCGAGTTAGTCGGCGGCCCCCGTCTCCCATAACCCTCCCGTGCACAGCGGGTACACCCCGCCCCCCCCCCCTAGCCGGTGCTCCGCCGGGAGCCCCAAGTCCATACAAAGTGGACATCTTGGGGCCCCCGCATCGCAGAGGCTGGCCCGGTGAGATCTTGCACTGCAGCGATAGCAAGCATCGCTGCGATCTACCGGGGTGGTGCATCGTGCCCGGACGTGGCCCACGTCCAAGCAGCGGTAGTACCGCAAGGGGCGGCCTGGAGCGGCTCAATCCGAGCCTGACTCCAGCCCACCGTGCAACTCCGCCTCGCCACCCGAGCGGACCCCGCCCAAGATGGCAGTCCCAGTATGGGACCCACCCTTACCTCTCTGGAGGAACGTCCTCCGGTGGAGGCAATCGCGTAAGGGATCTCCGTCTGAGTAGCAGCATTGTCAAGGTCCCTTACTCGCAATGCAGCGAGCTTGGTGGGCCTGAAGATCCGCACCTCTTCACTCGCCAGCGCCTCCCGGAGCCGGCCAGCCAGCCTGTCGGCCTTCTCCTTAGACTCTCTACCGGGGATCTCCCACAGAAGGTCTTTCTGAAGCGGAGGTTTTCAATACCCAGGTCCGCCAGGGAGACCTTCTCACTGGCAGTCCTGAGGACCTCCGCGTATGAGACCTTTCTCCCTCCGGGACGGTCAACTCCACAACCGCCCTATAAAAGGAGATTATGTCCTCATTTCGGAGTTTCTCCGCCCATGACTCCTCTTCCTCCTCCGACATAATCGGAGGAAGGTTAAGTCCCGCACGCTTGGCTGAGTGCGCTCTCTCCTCCTCACTCCCCCCCCCCCAGAAAAGTACCCTCTTGTCCCCTCCGGAGGAGGGAGTTTCCACCCTCTGGAGTACCGCCTTGCAATCCTTTTTGGCGGCGATCGCCAGTTCCTCCGCCGGGCTCGTCCCTAACCCAGCGAATAGACCATCGTTCAATAACGAAAGGGATGGCTGGGACAATACCCCCCTCCCCCCTCGCAGACCCCTGAGTGTCCGATCACTCGGGGTTCTTTTCTTTCTTTTTATCCGCCATATTGTACAAAAAGAGTTGGTTTGATTTCGGGGTGTTCTTCCCCTAGGCTGGTTGGCTTCCGTGCCTAACGAGCCTAGCCTGCCCGAGCTCGGATACCCCGGGTTCGCCAAACCCGTATGACGCCTCCCAAGAGCCCGTAAGAGCTCCCAAGAGCCCTTAAGAGCTCCCAAGAGCCGCCATTGACCCCTGGGGGGAGCGTATAGTATCTTGGCGACAGAACCCTTTCGCGATTCCGAATATTGCGTCCTTGCGCGTCGAGCGAGGCGCAGCATTTCTTCCATTTAACTATATTTTATGTCTAGTATTAAGTTCTATTATGTAATTTGCGTTTACTTTCTTCTTTGCGATGTTAATTCGAGTCAGTATCTAATTGTATTTGGTTCGATTGTATCAGAATAATTTTGATTTAGTTATATCATTACGGTTTGCCGCGGTTTCATACAGAGTTCTGTTAACTCTCCTGTTCGATTTTTTATTAATTCATTGATGTAATTCTATGAATTCCATTATTCAATTATTTAGTTCAGATTGATATGTAACTTCCACTACTCAATCATTTAATTCACTAAATTCTTGCTTGTTAACACCTAATTTTATTATGTTTCTTAATCATAATAAACATTGTTACTGATTATTATTAAATATCTAAATGTTGTTTAACCGTCACCCCGCCAAATTTTTGCGCTGCCCATTATCAACCTCGCCCACAGCCGTTAGGTCGAGCTGGCCGATCTCTCACACATCTGACTAATTACGCTTTCGTGTTTATTTTCGGGTTTTCGCGATTTTGGTATAAATTCGTGGATGCGAGCTTACGCGTCTGGCGCTCAACTTTGATTTTGAGTATAATTGTCGGACTGTGCGAGAGAACCGTTGGAGAGGCCCGTTATCCTTCTCTTCTCACCTCCTCTTTTGATCCGTTTTGCGTCTCGGGCGAGTAAAAAGACGTGACAATGTATATTGAGGTATCGATTTTTCTCAGAAATAACAGTTGAAACTTTAAAAGTTATTTGAATTGTAAGCAATCAGAAATGAGAATCTGTACACGCACCGAAGGGAACGTGGGCTAGTACTGATGTTGAGGAGATAAGAAAATACGACATTTTACGAAAGTTGGTTATTATACGTATCACACCAGATATTCGATGGATAATTATTAAAATATTCCAGAAATTGTTATATAAATTTGCAATCACATCAGAAAATTCATAAACATAAAATGATCAATAATAATATAGAATTATCAATGGCCAATTCACTTTACACAATGTACTTTCTTTAAGGAGAATTCTTTCTTAAAATATCTTCAAGGAAAGAGCTATCAAAGGTTATATTTCCATCATAAAATATGAGCCCTTATGGAGATTAATTGAAACCATATAAGATATTCTTTTAAATCAACAAGAACTCACAAGTTGAAGTGACCATTAATAAAATCATATAAAACAACATAAATGCAAGAGTATTTCATGAAAATAAACATATTGATAATATAAGCGATGGAATAATGCGTAACTCTGATGCTTAGACTCAATTCAACGCAAACGCCTGAGAATGGGATTTCATAAGTAAATAATTCGAAGCAGTATTAAATCGTCGATCAATAATATGGCCTTTAAGAAACCATAATTGTCGAAGGTATTAAATTAGAATAAAAGAGGAATTTCTTTTATAGTTAAAGTAAACGCATTAATCCATAAAATTAAAGAGACAAAAGATATTGTACCGATAAATCACATACTAAACATTATAAGTAGGTAGCATCGCATTCGCAATAATTAATCAAATGAGAGGCAAACGAATCGTTCGATAATTGTATAATAGTTCCGAATGAATGAACGTTCAACGTATATTTGCAATAGCTTTAACGCAGAATGATAAAGAACGCAATTGTTAAAGAGCTAGTATAGCTATGAGTTTAAAAGTTAATGCATTTGAAGAAAGATTAGTATTTACAAAGATCGAGCTCGTTATTGCAAAGAGAAAGTAAATGTACTCGTGGTGGCCACCGTAATGTAAGAATTATCCGGCATATTCAAATTTATGAGAAGGTACTTCTCTGCAAAGTCCGGCTTTAGCAACTTAATTGCAGTTCCATGCGAACTGCCACATCAAAGAATATAGGATCCTCGAATGTTCTGGAATCAAAGATCGTCATTTGCTAACTGTAATTAGCCACTCAAGATCGATCAATGATTCTCATCGCAAACACCAAGCGTTACCTGTGCCGAGACTTCCACTGTAAGTGGAAGGTGTATGAATACGGCCTCAAGATTATGCAAAATCCGGGTCTCTTGGACCACCTTAGTATTGCCAAAGTATTTGGCATGGAAAGCAATGGCGGACATCCTTCCTTCTAAGTACGAATGGCGGACGTCCTTCCTTCTAAGTACGAATGGCGGACGCCTCTCCTCGTTTCTCGTCTCATGTATATCGATGCCGTCTAGCCTTTTGCAAATCCTCGTCGTAGCAATTAATACAGAACTAATGTCTAAGTTCCGTCTCCTTCCGCAACGCAATGTATTACGATAATAGCAATTAATACGACACGAGCGGTCAACACGACAAGAACAATTAACAATATGAGCAATTAACGATATGAGCAATTATTACAGCACAAGCGATCGTTCTTCTACTGAACGCGAACTTATTCCCTTGTAAGGAATTCTCATGGCAGCATGCCACAATACGACTTAACTCGACACGCGTGACCGCTCACGACGAGAGACTGGTGCGTAATGCGCAATGCTCGCTCGCTCGCTCGCGAACATTCTCGTTTCCGTAAAGAAGCCGGAAATCACGTAGCGCCACATCGCCGCACGGCTGCGCCGCTGCGCGCGCAACACGCTTACTGCCGATAACTATGGGCCCGCACTGGCCTCTCTAGAGCTTTTCACGGAATCGGTTACCGACTAGAAAATGCAATAGGTGGCAGCATACCACCGCTCGTATTTCGATGCAACGCGGCATTTCAAACAGAATCGCTTCAAAGATTTAAATAAATAATAGAATTTTACCTTTTGTTTCAATAAAAATCCGATTTATGTAGTTTATAGTCACTTGGAAATATTTGAAAAATAAATACGAAGATTGCGATTGAAATTAAGATCATTTCTCTTTATAGGGTGTTAAAAAACCCTTTAAAGAGGTGACAAAATCGACTGGGGGTGATGCCCACGCGATGGGCCAGCAACCCATTACGTTCCTACGGCAGGTGCTTACTTTAACTGTCTCGCCGAATCTGTTGAACGATCCAAGCTACCCGGAGGACGCGAAGGCTCGCGCTCGGATGGTCCTGGAGGGCTGCAAGGGCGGCAGCGTAGGCGCATACTCGGAATCGGCCGGCATCGAGCGTGTTCGCAAAGATGTTGCACGATATATCCAGGAACGTGATGGTGGTATCCCCTGCGATTACCACAATATCATTCTCTCGAACGGTGCTTCCGACGGTATCAAGGTACGCAGACTAGAAGCATCTTTCTTGTCTTTTTGTTATTCGAAATTGGAAGCAATCATTTGGAAACAATCTAGTTATTTAGTAACGTTATGAAAAATAGATTGTCAGATGTCAAAGTAAAAATCAATTTTAAGTAAAAAAAGTTGAAAAGTTTTGCAATCTTGTTACTATTTTTTTCGGTAAATATTGACAAAAGAGGACCCACTTCGTATGACCTTAACCTTGACATATATTATACAGGTCACCCACCTGAGTAACCTTCAGAACGATCGACGGCTAAAACTTTTTGAAGGTTATTCAGGTGGGTAACCCCTATAATATGTCATGATCAAGATTATAAGAGCTGGATCCCCTTTTGTCAATATTTTTTTTATATAATAATAAAGTATAAAAAGTTATTTTATGAGAATAGCACTACATATATTATTTACATATCTATATATTAGACTCTAATAATTAGAGAAAGATTTTGACGCAATACACGGTATATAAAATTGAAATGGTCAAATTCTGGTATTTTGGACAAACTGATGGGATACTAACTATTAGTGCTATATTTTGTCTTTCTTCATAGCATCCTTGTCTTTCAAATTTTTCCTTTTCAGTCATTCCTAAGGTTATTCAACGAAAGGATTGATGATAAGCCATCCGGCGTAATGATCCCGATTCCACAGTATCCTTTGTTCTCGGCAACTGTGGCGGAGTTTGGTCTCGCCCAGATAGGATATTATCTGGATGAGGACAACAAGTGGTCGCTGCAGATCAACGAGCTAGAACGAGCACTAGGAGAGGTCAAGGATACGTGTAATCCTCGAGTGTTAGTAGTGATCAATCCCGGTAATCCAACTGGTCAAGTATTGACTCGCAAGAACATCGAAGACGTCATCCACCGCTCATAAGCATCACCTCTTTCTGCTGGCCGACGAGGTCTATCAAGACAACATATACGACAAGGATAGCGCGTTTCATTCTTTCAAGAAAGTTATGACAGAGATGGGCGAGCCGTATTCGAAAATGGAACTCGCGTCGTTTATGTCAATCTCGAAAGGTGCGTGAGAAAAGATAGAATCAGGAATATAACTCGTTAGGAGTCGTAATTTATTTCGAACGTTAGACTTTTGGCAATTTAAGGGACATTGAATTCGTAATCCCTGCGAAAAAAATGCTGATGGGTCGAAAATGCTTCTAACAAAAGAGTTAATAAAATTATGAAAAAATGCTTTCTGGAGGTTTTTTGAGTCGCTAAATCTAAATTTGAGGTCAACATTTCAAAATTTAAAATAACAGAAAAGTTTATAAAAATTCTTATAATTAATTTTTATGCAAACTGAGCAATATTTGAAATTATTTTGCCGTCATAATAAGTCCGTCATTTGAAATTAATAAATTTCAATTTAAAAAACGGAATGAGCGGCTTTAAAAGCTCTTTAAAATTTTTTATGCAATTAAACTATACTATGAACTTTTTGCTTATCATATTAAATTTGCCATTTTAAATTCTTGAATTTTTATTTTAAATTTTAAATCGACTTTAAAAACTTTTAAATATAAATTTTTATGCAAATTGAACAATTTTATTTTTAGTCCGTTATTTTAAATTTTGCAATTTTGATTTTAGATTTGACTTCAGCAACCCTACAAACATACAGACCGCCATTTTAAATTTCGCAATTTTGATTTTAGTAACTCCACAAACATATAGATATAGGGCCCTGTTCAAATTGCTCCGTTAAAAGTATCTTTTCTTGAATGTGCAGATTTTTCCGTCATGAACAGTCCTGGCCAGTGTTTTTGCGGATATTTCCATCATTGATAGCTAGTCAATAAGGAGTTAAATTCATAAGTTTATATTTTCTTACAATTAGTTGAAATGTCGATATTCGATTTGAGAAGACATTTAATCCTGGTTATCAAGTTATGAATTCATGAATTAAGAAACACGGTAGTGTCTCGCGCCAAGTATACGCAAAGCGAGACCGCACCGTGGATCATTTACGCGACGCGACGAGTTGCGAGTACCTGAGATTTTGAGATCTCAATGACCAGTGAACGGATCAAGTTCTAACTAGGTTTAATGGATAGCTTGAATCAAATATATATAATAAAAGTGTCTTTATTTTTCCGTTACGTGCCCTACGAGCGGAGATATTGCGATGCAAAGTCCAAATGTGTAAATTTTTATTTAAGAAACGTTCACGTCATCGTCGTCGTCGTCGTCGTCGTCGTCGTTGTCAGACAAAAATGGCGGCTAGTGTGTCACTTTTCTGTTTTTGACATGACAGGGTAGTGTCGTAGTGATGCCCGTGCAGACCGTGCACTGCAGTGCACTGTCACAGTGCGTGACAGCATATGTACGTGTGCGTTTTACGCTCAGTGTAGATAGTGCGTTTAGCCGGTTTAACGTACTGTCACGCTATGTTTACGCGAGCATTATTTCTGTAGTAACTTATGATAATTCCTCCACGTAAACGGAGTTTTGTGGTATAACCCAGATAGCCAAATGCTGTGAGTTTGTTGTCATGTTGCCAACAATCGTTAATGCAACTAATTTTAACAAACTACCCTTATGAAAAAGTACACTCAACTTTGATGGTTGACACCCAATTTGAGTGTTAACACTAAGTTAGCACTCAAATTTGGGCGTAAGTTTAGTGTTTGTCATCAAAGTTAAGTGTCAACACTTAAATTTAGGTGTAGATTAAGTGTTGACCATTAAGGTTTAGGTAAGTTGTGGGTTTAATCCTCAATGATGAGTGTATATTGAGAGTTTATTCTCAATGATAAGTGTAGGTTGGGAATTAAGCCTCAATGTTTAGTGTAGGTTGGAGATTGATCCTCATCGTTGAATATTGGTTCGGTGTTAAAAGGGTGTTAACCTTTAATGTTCTATGTTGTGCAACCCGATTTCCCTCGGTCTCGCTAGCCGAAGGGGCGCGGCTGCAAATTAATCGTCGAAAAACCAGACGATAGCTCAGAGAGGCCGACAATATTAAATCTCTTACCGTAATATTGATATCTCGGATCTAAGGCGATACGTTCTTTTATTGGGCGCCAGGTGCGATTATAGACGCGCACCACGTCTCGACGATGTCCGTTCGCCCGGCCTCGGCGCAAATTCAGGGCGTAGCTCCGCGTTATAGAGGTGAATGTGGAGAGGGAACGTAACGCAATTGACACAAAATAAAGATCAGCAATTAAACAATAACAATCAAATGTATTTCATAAAGAGAACCAAATCAAGACGGGAACTCACGACCTGACATCGCTCAGGTGACCGGTAGCAACGCGGTGGCCGGAACGGCAACGAATGTCCGCGCAAAGTACATGATCTTCACGTCCGCGAGATTCTCTTTTCGAATAAGACACAATACTCCCGATGCGCCGAGCGCAATACGCAAACAATCCCGGTGCGTCAAGCGCAATACGCAATGTCCCGGTTCACATTTACCGTCGCGCCACCCAGTACATCAGTGCGCTCGCGAATTCTCTCTTGAGCGAGCGCGACGATACTTGCTCGCAACCGTGACGCAAAATATCCGCGAAGCTCTCGGTCTCCCGAGACGCACGATACTTCCCCGCGCACGGCAAACGCCCGGGCGCCCGAAGGCGCAACGCGGCAATATTAATCACAAATACCGAACACGCCACAATCAATTCCGAATCTCAATCACAAGTACCAAACACGCCACAATATCAATTCCGAATCTCAATTCCGAATCTCAAATATACAACACCGAATACACAATCTCGAATACGAACAGCAAACACGAATTGACTGTCGACCGCCAGCGGGGTATCGAGGAGGGCTTTCTATAATGTTCTCGGCTACGACCTCGGCCGGCCACGTGCCCGCGACTTCCGGTCAATGTTCGCGGCAAGCTAGCCGGCACCCGCGACGACGGGAGCCGGTATCCACAATGTACGCGGTATTCTAAACGGTACGAATCGACTGCCGGGTCGCGACCGAGATCGAGCCCCTGACTACGTGGTAGCACCGGAGTGGAGATCTTACAGTTTCGGCGGCTCGCTGCTGCTCGGCGGTGTCGGGACGCTCGTCCTGGGATGGCTCCTCGTTCGCGGCTCGATCGACAGTGAGGAGCGGTCGGTTCGGCGGGACCGCGCCGAGCCCCTGCACTCGCGCCCTCAAGCTCGCGGGTTTTCCGCCCCGCCGATCGGTCGTGTGTGTCGCCCTGTCCGCGACACTGCGGACGATTTTCGCCATTTTCCCGCGGCCCATTTGAATCGACTGCTGCTGTGTTCGTGGGCCCTTCGCGGTTTCCCGCCCGGCTGATCAGACCGCGGCGGCGCCGCTCGGTCCTCTGGGCGCCGCGGGGTGAAGTGAGTGGGCCCTCCACCCGCGCTGCAGTCGCGGTGGTGCACCCATGGTCATGCTGCGGCGGGGCCGTGTTGCTGTGCGAGACATTCCTGGCGCTACTCCAGCGGCAGGTCCCGGCGGCCCGCCCGTCGGCCGACCACTCCGCCGCAAGTCCTCCGTGCGCCCGTCGTTCCCTCGTTGCGACTCTTGTCGTTACAAAAGGCTTGATGATCCCCCGCTCCGGTACCACCTGTCAATCCTACGGACCTTAAACTAGGAAAATATTAAATAGCGCAAGCGGCCCTTCCTCGACTCGGGCCGAGGCGCCGTCCCCGACCTTCCCCTCGGCCGAGCTACCGTCTGGGTGGAGGACGGGACGAATGTCACGTCACAACTCCCCCTTCCCAGACGAGTGCCGAGGGGACTGCGGTCCCGACAACCGCGACCACCACTCCAGCGCCAATCAGCGCCACCATATCAAGCATACAAAAAGAAAGGTGCCCACAAACTCGAAGGATCCCCGTGACCCGTCCCCGTCCGTAATCATCCTAAACCCGCGACACCGGTCGTTTCGGTATCGCCGGTATCCTATACATCGGGGACAGGAAGGTGATACGGTTTTAGGTCCTGAACATGTACTTTTTCGATAGATGGTCCATCCGGCCGCTCTAGTTCGTAGATGACCGGAGAGATCACTCGCTTAACCCGAAATGGTCCCTGGAATTTCGGCGCCAGCTTTCCCGCAATATTCTGCGCCGCGGACGACAGCACATGCTGCCGCCGCAACACCGAGTCGCCGACGCGAAACCGACGTGGCCGCCTACGCAAATTATATCTCGCGGCCTGCTGCTGGTTCGCCCGCTCCAAATTTTCCATCACCCACTCCCTAACCGCGCTCATATTCGCCATCCGTCGCGACCACTCCGCGGGGTCTCCATCCTCCGCCTCGGTAACGTTCTCGCGACGATCGCGCAGCGCATCCGGCGGCAACACTTCGCGCCCAAAATTCAAAAACGCTGGGGAGGTCCCTAATGAGGAATGGTTCGCCGTATTATACGCAAAACGTAGTCGCAACAAGTGCTTATCCCATTCTCGGTGGTCCTTTTCGATAAAGGCAACGATCATCGTCTTCAGTACTCGATTCACCCTCTCCACAGGGTTCGCTTGGGGGTGGTAAGGCGGTACCGTAAAGTGTGTTATGCCATTGTCGCTTGCGAAGCCCTTTATGACCCTATTTATGAATTCCGTCCCGTTGTCCGTCAAGAGGGTACGCGGGGTGCCCCATCGCGTCACAATCAAATCTTCGAGTGCTTCCTTTATTTTCGGCCCCGTGGCCGCCCGCAACGCTCGGATTTCTATCCACTTGGTAAAGAGATCTTGTACTACTAGCAGGTATTGGTACCCCGCCCTGCTACGGGGCAACGGCCCCACTATGTCCGCGGCGACGGCGGTCCACGGCCCTTCCACCGTGCGGCGGCCCATCCACCCCGCGGGGCTCGACTGTTCAACCTTCGTTCTTTGGCAGGTATCACATGTTCTCACGTACCTCGCCACATCTCTGAATAGGTTTGGCCAGTAATACGAAACAGCTACCCGGTGGTACGTTTTTTCTACGCCGAGATGGCCCGCGTGAGGGGCGTCGTGCGACTCGCGGAGGGCCTCCGCGCGGTGCTCTCGCGGTAGCACTAATTTCCAACGGTCGAGATCCTCTACTATATCCGAAATGACCAATTTGGGCCGTAAAAAGTACAACCGCCCCTCCACAATTCTCCAGTGCGCGAACCTACGGGGATCGGTAGCCACTTCGGTAAACCGCTTTCTGTACCAGACGTCCGACGTGTCTTCACATTCCGGGATCTCCACCGCGACGTTTACGTTCCCGGCATCTCCTCCCTCTCCCTCATACATACGAGACAGTGCGTCCGGCACGTGGTGTAGGGCCCCTTTACGATATTCAACGATATAATCATATTCCAACAGCTCGAGGGCCCACCGGGCCAGTCGACCTGTCGGATTCTTTAAATTGTGTAACCATCTCAGGCTGCTGTGGTCGGTCACCACCGTGAACTTATATCCTTCCAGATAAGGTCGAAATTTCTGGATAGCCCAGACCACGGCCAGACACTCCTGCTCGGTAACCGAATATTTCTTTTCGGGGTCGGTCAACACGCGACTCGCGTACGCTATCACCCGTTCCCCGCCCTCCTGCTTCTGGGTTAGAACGGCCCCCAGCCCCACCGAACTCGCGTCGGTCTGTAATGTGAAAGGCTCTTCGAAGTTCGGGCACGCGAGAATAGGCGCG
This sequence comes from Temnothorax unifasciatus, assembly GCA_030770225.1. NCBI lineage: Eukaryota > Metazoa > Arthropoda > Insecta > Hymenoptera > Formicidae > Temnothorax > Temnothorax unifasciatus. The sequence continues at coordinate 11,464 of JASTWK010000996.1, read as the reverse complement.
GACATCAGGTGTTCTCGGATGCAGTCGAACGCGCGAGACTGCTCATCCCCCCATTCCCAGCGCCTATTCTTCTTTAACAGACGGGTCAGGGGTTCACTGAGCGTGGCGAATCGCGGTATGAATTTGCGGTACCACGAGGACATGCCGAGAAAGCGACGCAATTGTCTTAAACTCCGCGGAGGTTGGTACTCCAGGATCGGTCGTACCTTATCTGGATCGGTCGCCAAACCTCCCTCTCCAACGATGAAACCGAGGTACCGAACCTGCGGTTTGCAAAACTCGCACTTTTCGAGATTCACCGTCAAACCCGCCGCCGTTATCTTATCTAACACGATCTTGAGCCATTTCATGTGCTCTTCAAAAGTCTCAGTCGCAATAATGATGTCGTCGAGATAATTAAACGCGAACGGCTCCATCTCTGGGCCTATTAACGAGTCGAGCAGTCTCTGAAAAGTAGCCGGCGCGTTATGCAATCCGTACGGCATTCTACAAAAATGAAACAGTCCCATCCCGGGGACACTGAAAGCGGTAATCTCGCGACTTTCCTTCGACAGCGGTACCTGAAAGTACGCCTGACTCAAGTCGATGGTCGATATGTACCTAGCCTTACGCAGTTTGTTTGTAATACCCTCCATGTTTGGTAACGGGTACGCGTCCTTTTTAGAGATGTTATTTACCCCGCGAAAATCTATACAGAAACGGTATTTACCGTTCGATTTCTTTACCATGACTATCGGGTTCGACCACTGGCTTGATGACGGCTCTATGATACCGGCTTTTAACATTTTAGTGACTTCTGCGCGAATGGCCTCTTGCACCTTCGGTGATACTAAATAACACCGCTGTTTTATCGGCGCGTGCCCCCCCACATCGATTTTATGTTCGGTTAAGCTGGTAATACCCGGATCTTCGGAGGGGGTTGGTATTGTTCGTAAGAAAGAATCTAATCTATCCCGCTGATCCGCCGTCAGCTGCGCTAACCCGCAAACCGGAGATGTCGTCCTTTGGTCGAAACGGTAACGAGCGCGCGGTCTGTCCGCGAAATACCACCCGGCTTCAGCGAAATCTAACACGATGCCGAATTTGGTCAAAAAGTCTGTTCCTACGATGCACGGTACTGCTAAGTCCGGCAATATTCCTACAGTCACCTCGCGAACTCGGTCCTTTAATCGCATAGGCACAGAAATATCGCCTCGAAGCGCGGTCGTCTTTCCGTTCGCCATTCGTATGCGCGCCCCATCGTCCTGTGTAACCGGCACGCCCAGACTTTCCGCGATTCGCATCCCCTCGCGCAAGCCGACGAGAGTGCGATTTGACCCCGAATCAACCAACGCCAGCAGCGGCCGTCCGCCTATGTCAATTTTAAGATACCTAAGAGGCGGCGGTTCGTCAGGCTCCAAGGTAACAAACGAGTGCGCGTCCCCAGGTCGGGCCTCGGCTTCAGAATCCGGGGTCGTAGGGACCCGTCCTACGAACTCCCTTCCGCGTTTCCCGGACACGTCGTGCAAGTCCTCGTGGTAGACCCGCGCTTGCCGCATCGGTAACAGTGTTTTTGTCGCGGCTCCTCACAATCCCGCGCGCGGTGCCCTACCTTATCGCAATTCCAACATCGCATTTTCGCATCCCTTCCGCGGGTTCCCGCCGCGGTATCCGTAATAGCGGCAACCGTGCCCGGGCTTCTCGGCTCCTCCTTCGGCGCGGGGTACGCCAGATCGGGGCAGATGGATTGCTCCGGCAATAACGGGGGTCGGTAGCACTTTTCGGCGAGTAGGGTGCGCTCCGCCCGCGCCGCGAGGTCTTCCAATGTATGGAAGTCATTGAATTCCTGTCGCCGTATCGCGAACTGCAAGCGCGGTAACAAGTTCCGGTGCGCGAAAGTCAACTGTTCCGATAAATTCCACGGGGGGTCCATTCGACCGAATAGGGCACGCAGACGGGTCAAATAGTCCGTGGCGGCTTCGCGTTCCCCCTGGGTCCTCCGCAGGACCTCCTCTCGGAGCATGTATTGATAGTCGGGATCGGCGAATCGCGCCCTCCACGCCCTCTCAAAATCATTCCAATTACGCCAGTTCTGTGCCTCGAGCCGCACCCAATATAACGCCACGTCCGACAAAAAAAGTGGTAAACATTTAAACAGGTCCGCGTCGTCGACCGGGACAATCGAACGAGCCTCCTTGATTCGCATAAGGAAGGCCTCCGCGTCGTTGCCTCGCTTCCCCGAAAAGTGTAGGTCCCACTTCCGCATAAGGTTGTAGGCCTCGGCAGCGGACCCACGCGCGCGTGGCCTTGGCTCGGCCTGCAGCGACGGAAAAGGGTAGCTTGCGTCCCCCGCGCCCACCCGCATCGGCAGGCCGCCCGAGGCCGACCCTGTCGGCTCGAGAGTCGCGCGGGGTGTCTCAAACGCGGGACGGAACGTCTTCTTCCGCGCCCCCGTGTTCGCGAGGGCTTCCGTCGCCCGGGAGTCGAGGTTCGAACGGGGTGGCGGCCGCGTCAATTCCAAACTGGCGAGCAGCTCTTCCGCCCCCGCGAGGTCCTCCTCCCGTTCCGACGGCACCCCCCCGAGCGCCGCAAGACCGGCCGCCCCCTCCCCGAGGTCGTCCGGGGCCGGCGGATTCATATTCGGGAGCCGCGCTAACTCGTATTTAAGTAACCGCGTGCGCAAAACGTGGAGTATGCCACGAGTGTCGAGATTCCTATCCGCTAAATGCTGGCGGGCCTCCTCTAAATTCCGTTTCGCGATCCACATATACGTCGGACTATCCCTCCGCATTCTTTCGCGGACCCCAATCGCCTCCCCGCAAGGCCACGTGCGACCCTCCGCACGAGCGGCAAAACAGTAAGCCGAAAATGCGCGCGGAATCAGGTATCTTATTTACCGTCCGCCCCTATCACCCGCGAGAGGATCGGCACGCAGCCGCCCAACGAAACCGCAGCTCGCCACGTTAATGCCCGAAGTCGCCACGCGCGAGGGAAACGCCGTCAATTATCCCAATTCGGATTTTCACCAAACGAAAACTTGCTCTAAATATCTCAGTTAAATTACAATATACACTTCGTGAGAAAGAAAAAAAAATAATACTCTGGTAACATATTTAATCCCCGATGCTAAATAAAAAAAAAGATATTATGAAAAAAGATATTATGAATATAATTCTGAATACAATCGATGAATATTAAACCTAGTCAAGCTACTGCAATTTAGCGATTAAATATACGAAAATATTAAAGCAATTTCCCTCGCCCGCGTTCCGTCAAAAATTTCGTCTCTCCGCGCTACCGAATTAATACACCGCAGTGATATTCGAGTCCTCACGCCGGGGCCGAAAGCGATAATATCTTGATCGCGGCAAATACGCAGGAATCCGGCGAAAGCGGCAAAAGAAAAGCACGCGGCTCTCAAACACTGGCAGCAGGCGAACCAAACAAAGCGAACTCAATAGCCAAGGTCGCGCAATTATCGAAACGTCGACATTCCAGGGCTCAACTAATACGCATAATTTCAATTCCATATACGGTAGACTAAACGATAATCAAGAAAAAGACAGCACATACAAAAAGAATAGGGAAACACATATAATAATTGCGTACGCACGCTCTCCACCAATTTCTTAATTTTAGCGAGATCGCCCCACGTTGGGCGCCAAAATTTTGCAACCCGATTTCCCTCGGTCTCGCTAGCCGAAGGGGCGCGGCTGCAAATTAATCGTCGAACAACCAGACGATAGCTCAGAGAGGCCGACAATATTAAATCTCTTACCGTAATATTGATATCTCGGATCTAAGGCGATACGTTCTTTTATTGGGCGCCAGGTGCGATTATAGACGCGCACCACGTCTCGACGATGTCCGTTCGCCCGGCCTCGGCGCAAATTCAGGGCGTAGCTCCGCGTTATAGAGGTGAATGTGGAGAGGGAACGTAACGCAATTGACACAAAATAAAGATCAGCAATTAAACAATAACAATCAAATGTATTTCATAAAGAGAACCAAATCAAGACGGGAACTCACGACCTGACATCGCTCAGGTGACCGGTAGCAACGCGGTGGCCGGAACGGCAACGAATGTCCGCGCAAAGTACATGATCTTCACGTCCGCGAGATTCTCTTTTCGAATAAGACACAATACTCCCGATGCGCCGAGCGCAATACGCAAACAATCCCGGTGCGTCAAGCGCAATACGCAATGTCCCGGTTCACATTTACCGTCGCGCCACCCAGTACATCAGTGCGCTCGCGAATTCTCCCTTGAGCGAGCGCGACGATACTTGCTCGCAACCGCGACGCAAAATATCCGCGAAGCTCTCGGTCTCCCGAGACGCACGATACTTCCCCGCGCACGGCAAACGCCCGGGCGCCCGAAGGCGCAACGCGGCAATATTAATCACAAATACCGAACACGCCACAATCAATTCCGAATCTCAATCACAAGTACCAAACACGCCACAGTATCGATTCCGAATCTCAATCACAAGTACCGAACACGCCACAATATCAATTCCGAATCTCAATTCCGAATCTCAAATATATAACACCGAATACACAATCTCGAATACGAACAGCAAACACGAATTGACTGTCGACCGCCAGCGGGGTATCGAGGAGGGCTTTCTATAATGTTCTCGGCTACGACCTCGGCCGGCCACGTGCCCGCGACTTCCGGTCAATGTTCGCGGCAAGCTAGCCGGCACCCGCGACGACGGGAGCCGGTATCCACAATGTACGCGGTATTCTAAACGGTACGAATCGACTGCCGGGTCGCGACCGAGATCGAGCCCCTGACTACGTGGTAGCACCGGAGTGGAGATCTTACAGTTTCTGCGGCTCGCTGCTGCTCGGCGGTGTCGGGGCCCTCGTCCTGGGATGGCTCCTCGTTCGCGGCTCGATCGACAGTGAGGAGTGGTCGGTTCGGCGGGATCGCGCCGGGCCCCCGCACTCGCGCCCTCAAGCTCGCGGGTTTTCCGCCCCGCCGATCGGTCGTGTGTGTCGCCCTGTCCGCGACACTGCGGACGATTTTCGCCATTTTCTCGCGGCCCATTTGAATCGACTGCTGCTGTGTTCGTGGGCCCTTCGCGGTTTCCCGCCCGGCTGATCAGACCGCGGCGGCGCCGCTCGGTCCTCTGGGCGCCGCGGGGTGAAGTGAGTGGGCCCTCCACCCGCGCTGCAGTCGCGGTGGTGCACCCATGGTCATGCTGCGGCGGGGCCGTGTTGCTGCGCGAGGCATTTCTGGCGCCACTCCAGCGGCAGGTCCCGGCGGCCCGCCCGTCGGCCGACCACTCCGCCGCAAGTCCTCCGTGCGCCCATCGTTCCCTCGTTGCGACTCTTGTCGTTACAAAAGGCTCGACGATCCCACGCTCCGGTACCACCTGTCAATCCTGCGGAACTTAAACTAGGAAATTATTAGCTAACGCAAGCGGCCCTTCCTCGACTCGGGCCGAGGCGCCGTCCCTGACCTTCCCCTCGGCCAAGCTACCGTCTGGGTGGAGGACGGGACAAATGTCACGTCACAGTTGATTTAATCAGTGTCGCCATGATCCCTTTATCGTTGGGTGTCGTTTAAATTTTATTGTGTTAATCTTCGTTAAGTGTCAATTGACGGCTTGGTTTATTGGAAAAATGTTTCAGATAAAAGTTGAAAGGTTTGAGAGGGGCCAATAGACGATCTCATTGGATTTTGGACCCAGGGCCTGTATTGAGCCCAATAAAAATAAAAATAAAATATTATATTGTATTGGCAGGCATGGATAATGTAAATATTTTATGATTTGAGCATTATAATAATTGCGTTACAATATTAATTTTTTAGGCTTCCATTTCTATTAAATAGTTACTATATAACTGTAAAAGTCACAACAAAATTCCTGTTTGTAATTTGACAATTTTGAAAACTAAAATATTATATAATAAGTACATTTTCAGTACTACATCCGCTCATTTATTAAACAAGAAGTTAAATTAAGCAACTAATTAAATTATTAATATTAAATATTTATACAATTAAATATTTGTATTTACATTTAGCAAAATAAAAAATAAGTTCAATTATGAAAATAAATATTAATAATTAAACTTATTAAAAATTAAATAATTTGTTCAAATATTGCGCTCAAATTTTTTTCGCGTTTTACAACGCCCAATCGTTTCACATTAGATGGCGCGACGCGCGAGTCGCCACTCTCAAAGAGCCCCCGCCTCTTTCCTCACTCGTTAGGTGTCATAGCCGCACTTGCTTGCGTTTCTTCGAACGTGTCGAGTCCGTTACCTCTTTCTTGACGGATTGATCGTTGCGGCGCGTGTTCTGGAAACCAACCAAACGAGAGTCGGATGACCAGGGAGAGCTGCGGCAGCTAGCGTCTGAGAGAGAGGATCGAGGCGAGGAGTCCGGTTCAACGAGCGGAGTCCTTAAGAGATTCTCATTTGGACGCCATATTTTTTACTTTTATTTGAGGGTTTATATTTTATACCGTCATTTTTAAGGATTAACCATTAATTGAAGATTAACTATCACTTGAAGGTTAACCATCATCCAAAGAAAAACCCTTAAAGTTGGGTGTGATTTCGGACCGCCAATTGAAGGTTAACCATTATTTGAAGGTTAATCTTCAATTGGCGGTTCGAAATCACACCCAACTTTAAGGGTTTTTCTTTGGATGATGGTTAACCTTTAAGTGATAGTTAACCTTTAAGGGTGTATTGCATAGATGTATAGGGCATAATTTTCAAAGCGCTGCCAAGTGGATAAAAATTTGTGAGAATGTTCTTTTAGTCTTCCTGATGTGCTACAAAAAAGTAGAAACGAATCCACTAAACGGTTGCTGTCGTTGCTGAGATATAACGATTTTAATTCACCGATTTTGTTAAAATCAGTGAATTAAAATCGTTATATCTCAGCAACCGTTTAGTGGATTTGTTTCTACTTTTTTGTAGCACATCAGGAAGACTAAAAGAACATTCTCACAAATTTTTATCCACTTGTCAGCGCTTTGAAAATTATGCCCTATACATCTATGTGATACACCCTTAATTAATGGTTAATCCTTAAAAATGATGGTATATACCCTAAATATGAACCCTCAAATGAAAGTAACAAATATGGCATCCCAATGAGAATCTCTTAAGGGCTCCGCTTGCTGAACCGGACTCCTTGCCTCGATCCTCCCTTTCGGACGCTAGCTGCTGCAGCTCTCTTTTTTCTGGCGGTGAGCTCTCAATGGTGATCCGACTCTCGCTCGGTTGGTCTCCAGAACACGCGCCGCAACGATCAATCCGTCAAGAAAGAAGTAACGGACTCGACAGACTCGCAGAAACGCAAGCAAGTGCGGCCATGACACCTAACGAGTGAGAAAGGAGGCGAGGGCTCTTTGAGAGTGGCTACTCGCGCGTCGCGCCATCTAATGTGAAACGATCGGGCATTGTAAAACGCGAAAAGAATTCGAGCGCAATATCTGAACAAATTATTTAATTTTTAATAAGTCCAATTATTATTATTTATTTTCATAATTGAACTTGTTTTTTATTTTGATAAATGTAAATACAAATATCTTATTATTTAATATTAATAATTTAAGTTGCTTAATTTAACTTCTTGTTTAATAAATGAGCGGATGTAGTACTGAAAATGTACCTATTATATAATATTTTAATTTTTTAAATTGTCAAACAGGAATTTTGTTGTAACTTTTACAGTTATAAAGTAACTATTTAATGCAAATAAAAGTTTCAAAAATTAATATTGTAACACAATTATTATAATGCTATAAATCATAAAATATTTACATTATCCATGTCTGCTAATACAACATAGTTTTTTACTCATATTGCATTCTATATAATAGCAATGTTATTATATATTTGACAGGCAAATCAAAATAGCTTTGAATCGATATCGAAATGATGAAATATCGATCTTAACAGAAAATGTATAATTTTCCTGTTTACAGTCTGGCGCGATAAATGTACGTCACAAATAATCTCTTCTTTTAAAAAATGTCATATAGCACAAACATCGAAATAAGCTTAAAATTTTGAGCATTATTTCGATATGATGTAATATCGATGATTTCAACGTCAATTAGACGTCGATTCGACGGGTCATTTCTCGCTGGGCCTAAGTCAAATTTTTTAAATGAAACCCCCTATTTTTTATTGTACCATCTTTCTCTATTAATTAATTTGAACAACTTTTGTTTGAAAAATTCTTTTATTTGCCTAATACTTTTTGAGATATTCAAGGAAAACTTGGTAACTTTTTCAATATTTAGCTTTTGATATCTTGATAATTGTTTGCCAGAAGAAGAAGTGGTATAGAAGACTTTTTGACTTGATTTTGTCTTAAGAATATGCTGTTGCAATAGCACTCAATAGCATTTATATCAATGATATAAATTAAATCCGCATCAACCAATTGGCAATTAGTTCGCGACAAGGCAGCGCATGATGCAAAGCGCTTCTCGTATTTAAAATACATCCAGTAATAATATATAAGCAGACCCCCCTGCAAGGCAAAAAGCAGAGAAATCCAGTATCGTAACTGGAGGGATCTCTTTCTATAAGAACCTGCTGGCGGTAGCCGTCTCGGACACTGAACACAGAGCCCAGCGGCCTCCTGGCGCTAGTTGCCCTGTTCCCGGCGTTCTTCAAAACGATAAAAACCGATTGAAAGAAATAAATCGGTATGAATCTGATTCCTTAATTCACAGATTTGTAACGATTGAAATGGATTGACTAAAACCGATTCACTAACCATATTAAAACGATAGAAACTGATGTGCAGCTGATAAGACATTTACAATAGGATTCCAAGTATTTTGTAACGTGAATTTCTGATAGAGTATCGTAAATAAACGATTTACTAACCATATTAAAAACGATAAGAAATTTTTTATTGTTTTCTATCGTTGGTGGTTATCAGAGTCCTCTTGTATTCGTCGTTGGTGGCATCTTCTGTCGCGATGGCTTCGTCCGTTACGCCCTCCGCCTCGTGTATGCATGTCATTAACACCTCGTTAGCTTCCAGTAATTTCTCGTGCCTTTCCTCCAGAACTTGCAGAAACACGATTATTTCTTCTTTATTTACTGGTCGCGTAGCCGTACCCGTCAAAGTTGCAGCTAAATTATTTATATCACACGTGCGTGGAAAGTGGCCCATTACGCGCGTGTTTTTTGTGCGAAAAATAGCCAATTCCACACACGAGAAATTTTCCACTCAAAACAAAGCGGTAATATCTCATTCCCGCACAGTCTCTCATGAGACACACACTATTGTGTGTAACACGTGCGGGTTGAAAATTAGACACGCGTGCGGGTGATCGCACTCGTGTCCAATTTTCAACTTCCCGCACTTGTTACACAAATAACTATTACTGCGCGTGTGAAAGCCGTGCGGTTCGTCGTGAGTTTCTTCCTGGCGGCCTCCATCTTTTGCTTGCCTTTTCCCTCGCGATACTCGTATCCGACTTTAATCTCTTTCTTCGTCCTGTCACGGTCGCCACAATGTTAATTCAATTCTCCTGAACTTACAGCGGATAGAGTGGTCGGGGTGCACATAAAAACCAGGAACATGTAATTTTTGACGACGCTTTATTCTAATACTTTTCTTCGCACGCTCTCAAACGCCGATCGTAACGAACTGAACTTCGGGAATCGCGGACGGACACGAACGCGATCTCCTCACTACGGGCGGGCGCGAACGCTAGCTAACGCCCTCTTTCTCAACACACCCGAATGCGATCGCGGATCGGTAACTCCGAGTGTATCAACGGCAGTACAATATCTTTATTTTTCACACACAGTTTTTAAGTGTGCAAGTAGAAATTTGCACATTGCTGCCTCATAGTTTTTAAGTGTGGGAGTAGAAACCTGCACATTGCTTCCTTAGGCCCAGTTCAACAGTGGCCAGTTAGGTTAACTAGTAGTTAATTCTCACTCTCTGTCTTTTTCTAACTTTGAGGTTAGAAAGAGACAGAGAGTGAGAGTTAACTACATAGTTAAGCTAACTGGCCATTGTTGAATTGGGCCTTATAATTTTTAAGTGTGCAAGTAAAAACTTTCGCTCACAAAACTCCTCTATGAGGAAGCTTTTATTTTATTTGATGTATAATTATTAGTATTTATTTGTTTTGGCTTCCTCATAGAGGAAGCTTAATGAGCGAATGTTTCTACTTGCACACGTAAAAACTATAAGGAAGCAATGTGCAAGTTTCTACTTGCACACTTAAAAACTATGATGAAGCAATGAGCAAGTTTCTACTTGAACACTTAAAAACTGTAAGGAAGCAATGTGCAGGTTTCTACTTGCACACTTAAAAACTATGAGGAAGCAATGTGCAAGTTTCTACTTGCAAACTTAAAAACTATGAGGAAGCAATGTGCAAGTTTCTACTTGCACACTTAAAAACTATGAGGAAGCAATGTGCAAGTTTCTACTTGCACAATTAAAAAAAAAGAACCCTTTTACCAATTATCGCCAAATTCAATACCAACTTTCCTTGAATAATACTCTATCGATTTAAAAAAATTCAGTCTTATATCTCAATATTTGCAGAAGTTATAGCAACCACTGACATTTATAAAAAAATTAAAAAATTAAAAAAAAAAAAACCTTTTTACCAATTATAATTATCTTTACCAATTATTATATTAATATTAACCTCTTTACAAATTCAATACCAACCTTCCTTAAATGATACTTTATCAATTAAAAAAAAACAGCCCGATATCTCAATATTTGCGGAAGTTAGAGCAACCATAGATATTTAAAAAAAATTCAAAAATTTAAAAAAAAACCCCTTGATTATTAGCAATTTTTATTAATTTTATTATATTCTTCAGTTTTTTCTACCCCTATTTCATATATAATTTGTTAAGATTTGATTGATTAGTTCTGGAGTTATATTATAGAAATTTTGGTAAATTTGGCACATACACACACACACATACACACATACACACACACACATACATACAGACATTTTTTAAAATTGCAATTTTTCGATGTTTTAGAACATTCTGAACACATTCAGAAAAACAAAAAAAAATTTTTAACGAAAACAAAGCTTTTTCTATGAGGAAGCAAAAATGTAAATTAAGGTTGTAAAATTTGTAATTTAGGAAAATGTAAATAATAATTACTTTTTTTACTTTTTTAATTGTAATAAAATTCGAGTTTAATTACAATTTCAAAATGTATTTGTAATTGAACGACTTTCCGAAAAACATTTGTACTTAAACTCAATTTAAATTAAAATTATGTAAAATAATTAGTAATTAAGAACTTCAATCACAAAAGTATTGTTATTTACAACTCTGCTAGTGTAAATCCGACCGTGCAACTTTCAGGCGGTACATCTTGGGTAACTCTGATACCGGCGGTATCATAGCTTTCAAGCTCCATAACTTGAAAAGTATTTAATAAAAAAATACTTTATTACTATTTAATGCGTTACTTAAAACCCTACAATTTTTGTCT
>JASTWK010000995.1:55000-58594 GCA_030770225.1 Temnothorax unifasciatus | reverse complement strand
AATGCTTCAAAGACATTTTTATTTAGTTTTTATTTTCTCTATTTTGAAAAGAAGAAAATTCTTTTTGACATTAGTACAAAGAAATTAATTAAAGTCGTTTATTAACCGCAATTATTATTATTTTTAATTTCAAATTGCAGACTGGTGTACAAAAGTTTAGGTATAAACAACCCGGTCCTCGCGGGTCTTAAGAAAAAAAATTGTCGAGTGTCTAAAATGTTTCGATTTTCTCAAGATAGAGAAGATGAATCGATTGTAACGCTTGTGAGCGCCGGATGATTCAATTACGAAAAGTGGCGAGGCAGAAATAAAATTGCGTTATCGGGCGCGACGCAGCGTTTCGCCATTCGCCTGACACAACAGCGTGACCATTTAAGGTCGAGCCCGCGCCACCTCTCTCAATTCATTGTAAAGTTAGGTTCACCTTCGACGATGACGTTTACCGCGCTGGGTCGTTTAGATTTCACTCCGAGGCTGTTGCCGTCGCATCAGGAAATTGCGTTCTTCCATCCTTACGTGCGATATATCGCGCGATTTATTGCGCGATCGACGGATCATAACACGATCGCGGTACCGCGTTCCACGATCTATTGCGTGTCGAAAAGATAGCGCCGTTTACTTTAATTGTAAAATATCTACATTTCTTTAATGTCGTATCGTCGGAGGAATAATTGACTGATACACGCTTCGTAACTCGCGTCCGATGATGTCCAATTGTATCCATAATATGGCTTTCGTACCCGAGCGTTCCAAGATTGGCGGAAAGTGGACGACGAGTAACGCGATTACTTGCCCATTAAGCCAATAAGCCACCAAGTCCATTGTTCACTTAAATTAGCGGACCTCCTTTCATAAATTCTTTTGTAACGTGACTTCCTGTGTGCGCGATGACGGTACGTACGACGGCATTAATCACATTAAACGTATAACGCAATTTTTGGATCACCAGGAAGGAGCGAGCTTTACCGCACGTCACTTTCCATCGATTCAATTCTCTCCGGAATTAATATGGTCGCGCGAATTATAATCCCCCGGGTCGCCTAAGTGATTATCTCCGACCCACGTTCTCGCGCAATTAACAGCAACGATGATGCGCGCTCTTGGCAATAACCGTCAGCGAAACTGTATAGAACGAGGTGACTCTTAAAAGGCGACACTGAAATCCTATTACACCATGCCCGATAAAGCTCGCATGCTGCTTTTCGCGATTCGTAATCGCGAAATGCATGAGCAAAGTTTGAAGAAGAAAAGAAGAAAGAAGAAGAGAAAACAAGTGCGCGCGTACCTCGTAACTCTCTGCGTGGCGCCTCCCAAGACCGATCCTTCCTCCTTTAAACCTGGATAAATCTGCAACAGAGGTAAGCGTGAATGTTATACTTGTCGTTCTACATTTCTAGGAAAGTTTAAATGAAGAGAAAAATACCATGAGGAAAATAAAATATGTATATGAAGTATTCTTACGAAAAAAGATCTCAAAGTAAAAACAACAAAGCGATTTGATAAATTCATGAATGAATCTGAACACGTTATCATCTGAACTACATTTTTATGAAGATTTTCATGAAGAAAAGAAAACACTTTTCGTGTTATTTCGATTACTAATCAAGCAACACTCTGACGATGAGTTTACCTCGTAAAATACAATAAAAAAAATTAGAAACATCTCTTATTCAGATTTTGGATTCTATTATAAACAATTATTTTAAAGCGAAAAATAATGAGATTATAATATCAACAATGAAGCATGAAATAATTGCATGAGATCGAGCAGGATCATTCTAATGATTCTATTTCGTTGGCTTAAAGGTAGCACCATCGAGGATTAATAAGTCATTAACAGCGTAATTACTTCGACGCGCCCTTAGGTTGAGAGAGAATGCGAGGGTAATTCTCCAGGCAGGGCGTCGAGATGCGAGGTGGATGAAGGATCGTCGATTCGATCGCATGGGGAGCCGATTAAGCTAATTCGCATTACCTGGCTCATCGGCTCGTTTACTCGACCGAAAACCATAGAACGCGACCTCTGTGTGAATCGTGCCCCAGAAATCCTTTTTCAAAAGTTTGTGACCGCAAAAATCCATTTTTGCGCGACCGGCTGATTAAAAATCGCCGTCGTAAATCTCGTAGATAAAGTAGCTGCATCAATTTTTTTTCCTTTCGGCTTACTCTTACAATTCAGAAATCTCGCGGCGTTCTAAAATGTTGGAGGATGACTCTCATAATTCTTTCGGAGCAAATGGAATTCTTCGTTGCGAGATATTGCTCGGGAGAGATTTGACTTGAAAAATGGCGATTTCATTAAAATATTGCGTGAAACTTGCTTAGAAGCAAGAAGGCGTTTCGTCAAGAAATTTTAGACGAGCGCAATTTTAAAAGTATCTAATATACGCGTTGCAACTTGAAGATTAGAACTAAAATTGAGTGCAATTAGTATCCAATTAGCGTTCTCTATTCAATTAGTGCTAGCTCGCTACACTTATTCCTCAATAGAATTAGAAACTATTAACGAAATTAGCAGCATAATAAGCGTTGGCGAATTAGAAGCATTAGTTTGTTAGACAAATTACGACAATCTATTCCATACAAAAATATATTACATTCTATATAGAATATATTGACAAACTCGCCAAGTGATTCGCGTACAAGTAATGGGAACAGTTTCCAAACGCTTGCGTTATCTTTCAATTTAGCGAAGTGTCCCGGGAAGACGACACGAGCAATAAGCTTAACGGAAACACGACTTGGTCCCTGACACTCTTGTCGAAGGATTACACAATCGGCGGCCATCCGCTATGCGAATCACGTTGCATAATACCCTTTTGTATCCTCGCGGGACGCGAAAACACGATGGCGTGCGAGAGAGGTGTAAGTAAGCACCGGTCGAGCTCAATACCGTTTCGTCGTCTTTACGATCGGCCTTCGGCTACGAGATATCTCAGATGACTCGCATGTGACGTGTCGTGTCGTTCTTAGCACGCTGGACAATTTATTTCCTATATGTAGGGTAACTCGGGGGAATATGCCACACTTAAGAAAAATATGATGTTTTTTCCTATTTCTCTTTCTTTTTGAGGTATCTTTGCATACTGGTCTTCTTTTCCTTCTTTTATCTGTTATTTATATATGCTTTTAATGAAATATTTTGATTGTTTACTATTAAAAAGAAAGAAATACAAAAGTGTTGCAAAGTGGCATATTACCCACCTATGTGGGTAATATGTTACATAGTATGGGATTATATACCACATACATGTATATGTACAAACATGTATAGTAATTTAACTTTAGAAGGGCATTCTTGTCTAAAAACATGTAAAAGAATATTTTTATTACTTTTTTGCATTTCAATAATACTCTGTGTGCTACAAGTAGTCTAAATTATTCGGAATGCAATTTTGCAAAATATTAAGTACGTAGCCTATAATATTCTTAGCGCATGAAATAAATGTGTTTATTCAACATTTTTCAATATTTTTTCATCATTTTTTCAATATTTTTTCAATATTTATACGACAAAATATTTATTTATAGGTACTGTTTGCAGCTTCCTAACCTACTAGCACTCCTGCTAGTGGGTTAGGAAGCTGTAAACAG
>JASTWK010000995.1:0-50000 GCA_030770225.1 Temnothorax unifasciatus | reverse complement strand
CCTTTTTTTTCCTTGCGATGTTGTGCCTTGAGACACACTTGACAATACAGTTCTCCAAATGCGCATATGTATGTACACGCAAGTGAATCAGCAAAGCATATTTTTTAAGTCATGCCCGCCAGGTAGGAATGTCGAGTGCGATAACGTGCATGGGCAAAGACCGGAAACTAGGGCTGGTCGGAGTCCCACCCTGGAATGGTCAGGTAATCATATTTCCACCGGTAATCTTAACTCACCCTCGATAAAGATAACAGCGAACTAAAAGTGCGGTCGAGACAAAGTTCCCATTGCGGCGAATACTTATCGGTCTCTAACTAAATTGCCTCGTCGTTGAGGCTTCGTGTTTAGATAAGCCGTGAAGAGCGCGCGCGAGGCATTTCGCGTTTGTACGACGGCTTCGAGCTCCAATTTCTCGATCCCGTACTAAGACGTACGTGGTGTATTACGGCGCAGGAACAACGCAATTGTGCAAATACAGATATCATATCAATTCCGCGATTTTACCGGTGAGCACGGGCGTACACGACGCGAATCCGGAATGCCGCGTAGCGGCACGCGACGTATATATACACACGATTAGTACACTGGAATGAATAATACGTGCATTCGTGACCCACGTCATACGAAGGCACAATTTAATCGGGTCTAAAAATACCTCGATGATTCGCGATTCGGTCTCCGATGGCGCGAGAGCGGGGTGATTGTTTGTCAATCGGTACGCGTGGGCGTATCAGGAAGAAAAATACGTTAGCGTGTAAAAGAAACATACAATTATCGAACGCGATACAACGCGACTGTTACGTTAGCGCGATCTGCGTAATTTGCGCGTAATTTTTTTGGTACAACAATAAGAAGTTACGTTGTGGAAATATTCGAAAGAACGGAGAGAGAGGAAACGAAAATATTCGTATATAGAGGGAATAACACTTGCGTTTATACATCGCGATTTTTCCTCTTTTTTTTGCCGCGAAG
Organism: Temnothorax unifasciatus; assembly: GCA_030770225.1. NCBI lineage: Eukaryota > Metazoa > Arthropoda > Insecta > Hymenoptera > Formicidae > Temnothorax > Temnothorax unifasciatus. The sequence goes on along the minus strand of JASTWK010000995.1, from coordinate 49,028 downwards.
GCCGCAAGGTAATTTTCTAGCGAGTAATTTTTCCGATGTGAACAAAGTAAAAACGGTAAGAAGCGATCCGAACGATCCGACCTCGCGACCTGATTTATTCTCTTGTGCCATTTCTTACACAAGAAATCCTTGACGCGCGCGGCGCGTTTAACACCGAACTTATCACGCCGTGTCTAATTGACTGTAATACCACGCGTGAGTAACGTGCGTTATTCTCTCTCGCGAATCTACCGATGAGACCATCTGCGCCGTTTTAAAACGATCGCTTTTTAACGCGACCAAATATATTGCCGCTCGCCCTTGAGCGCAAGCGAAAACATCGTTAGATTAGTATTTTGAAATAAATACGAGATCAAAACACAAGCAAGATTGACAAAATAGCGATAATACACAGAAAAAAATTCTTATTTAAAGGATATCTTTATTTTTGACATGTAAATCTTAAAATGAGATTATACAGCGTTAAACAAAAATAAATTATTTGTATCAAAGCGTTATATATGATTCAATAAAGAAAAATATATTCTTGTTATTCAAAAATAATTTTTATTCGTGGAAAGCAAAAAATATTGGATAGAGAACAACAGTATCTACTTTTAAAGGATATTCATATTATAACGACGAAGACAGTTTGATCTTATTTTAAAATTCAATATTCTCTACGTGAACACAAATAATGTTGATTCAATTTTATTATGTTACAACCAAGAAGAAGAAATCAGAAAAAAGATGAAGACATCATTATATCATCATAATAATCATATTGTACTCTTTATTGACTTGGAACACTCTATACATGAAACAATGATTGTGTTTATTTGAATATATACGTCTCGATCAAAGACTAATTTTTTTTCTGTGTACAATATGAAGTTTGCAAATTATTATTCAAGAGATAGAAGATATTAAATTTACATCAAATCCGCAGCTGCGCGTTGTCTTTCAAAGGTTACGAGAAAGATTGCGTCGAATCTCAACTTTTCGCTGCGAAAAATGCGCATATTAGCCCCTTTAATATATAATTTATCGATTCTACGCTATCGCGGAGTAAAAGCAGGTAGTCGCTAGTAATTGCGATCGCATCCGCATACCCGAGATTCCAAATTAGCGTGGCACGCACGCCTAGCACGCGTTCGCCGATTCGCGCAATCCGTGCGCAGAGCGCAGAGCATCTGTATGTGTGTATACATACGTTATATAATAACGAGGACGCGCATCTCCGTATCTGTTTCAAGTGCACGTGGAAACCAGCGGCCTCCTCTCCGTATGCTCTTTTATTTTCATACCGTCGCGCTTCTCATCGCTTACACCGGAGACGACCGGCGTAACGATCGTGCAAAATTATATGGCAAACAGATGTTTCTCGTGACGCGCCACGAATACGATAGTCATCGCACAGTCACACACGAGTTGGATTATTTGCCACGGAAGTTGGACTATTCCCTGAATTCAACGTCAAAAGCTGAAATATTCATACACCTGTTTTGACTGTAATGTTTATATTCTGACTTCAAAGGGGTTACGTACTTTTGACGGACCTGGGTCAAAATTAACAAATTTTTATTGTGAGTAAAATTGTTTTATTAAAAAAAGAAAAAACGTGTCTGGTAGAGTAGTCTTTCGAGAATATCTCCAGAAAATTTCAACAAAAATATCAAAAATATCATAGCTGATTCTGAAAATATTGATTTTTCAAAAAATGCAATTTTTTATTACAAAAATCGATTTTTTTATTTATAAAAAACTAAGCAATAAATCGAAAAAAATTCTATGACAAGGACTAGATTATTGTATATTGAGAGTGGCTGCAAAAAATTTCATGCATTCACTTATAAGTCTCCGAGATATTTCTGGTATCGATTTTCAAAACATTGTTTCGGGAAAATATAGCTGTCAGGACTTCAATTTTTGTTATTTTTTATTGAAATTTGCGGAAAATATTCTCAAAAGACTACTCTACAAGGCATGTATTTTTATTTTTTAATAAAACATAATTTTACCCACAATAAAAATTCATTAATTTTCGATCTAATTTTAAGACCTGTCAAAGATATGTAATCTCCGAAAGGGATCAATATAAAAGAACATTTTTGACATGTATTTATACCTATAAAATATGTAAATACGCGTTATAAATATTATCAGCGGAACACGGGGAGGGGGAAAGCGTATTTGTTATAAAATCCAAGTCGCAAAATAAAACAATGAAGCGAGCGATTCTCAAACTGGAACAAAATATTCATGAGGCTTCATATCGCGAGAGCGTTTGCATAAATTACATTCGCGCGCGGAAAGCTTGTTAGCGAATCACTCGCGCGTCATCGATCATAAACACACATGATTGATTATCGATTAACGAGCTGCTTGAACAAGAGGTGAAACATGTTTTCGTATATACGTACCCGTTGCGCGCATCGTACAAAAACCCGATCCAACGGAGACTTGGAGTCCTGGGCCTTGGAAGTTCTCTCCTTGCACCACGCTTGACCCATTTTTTTCCTTTCCACGGCTGGATTTCTCCTTTTCTAGTCAAGTCGCTCGCACGGCGCGGCTGGAGTGGTTCTTCTCATCGATAAGGCCAGATAATGTAGGCCATCTTCGGATCCGTTCTTCACGACCTGCCGCAACCGGCGTGTTTCCTGCGTTTGGCCCGGATCGGATCTCGTCTGAGAATTGGAGAATTCTAAAAGGTCGGCGTGGCCCCTCGAGGGAAATGAAAAGAAGGCGCCGAGAGACGCTTACGTCGTCCACCCGATGCGTGACCTCCTCTCGCCGATCTGAAAGACAACGAAATATCCTGTTGATCTATTCCGGTCCGATCCGTTCGTTTCGCGAGATAATCCCCGTAATTATAATTACGCGAACGTTCCAATTTCGCGAGGGTATGTTAATCCTTTCGTACAGTTTTGAGAAAATGCAATGATTTCCTGGGAGTGTGATAAAAATTGTAAAAATGCAATTTTCACCACAGTTGCTATATAATCTAATTCAATATATTCAATGGTTTGTTAATATTAAGTGTAAAAAGATTTCTTCGCAGTTTAATAGACGTGCGTGTATATATTTGGCAAACCCGAGATTATTTACTTATATAGTTAAAAGAAAAGATTAGATTATCGTTGCGCTAAACCGGCTAAACCTTCAGTTTTCGAGATCGGATGTATAGATTGACGATAGACGAGATGTTTGCATCATTTTACTCTTTCCATGAATGGACGTGTGAGTTGCGTTGGCATTGAGGCTGCGACACGGTCACACGGACCGCCTTCTTACGATGCGTCATGTGCGCTTGAAACTCGAGTGTACGCACGAGTACCCGCGCCCATATACTCGCCTTCGCACATTCTCGCGCGCGAGTATGCGCGTTAAGTGCGCCACACGGAAACCACGAAAAAGGGGGAAACGGTTCATTGCACTTTCTAAACTGCAGCCGATGGCGCGCGTGATACACGCACCTGTTCGAGCGATCCCACCGCGCGCGCGCGCGCGCGCGCAAGCGCTGGATCGCGCGAGATGCGTAGAACGGGAGAGTCGTCTCCGACAAAGTTTCAATAACGGTCCTCGTCCTGACACGGGATAAAAAGTCCGTCCGAACGACGTCTGAAAAATGTCGGTTCCCAGCGAACATAATGTCTCAAATCGGAAAATGACGTTTTAAAGACATCATTAAGATGTCTTTAAGACGTTATATCTCCCGATTTGAGACATGCTGGGTTAAGTCTTCTGAACGTTCTCGCTAACGCCTCTCAAGCATTCGCCGTCCAAGTCGCGTTCGGTTCTATTCGATAACGTACCTATTCTTCTCGGAGGCGCCACGGTTCCTGCCGTGGTTTAGGTATTCAAGCGCACGTCTCTCCGAGAAAACAATCTCAGCCGTCAGCGGCTACGATGGATCACCTGCGAGCACGCGCGCGAACACGAGCGCCGAGTCAACTGGTGACGGAGCGCAGCGCGGGACTGCGAGTGCGACCGCGGCTGCGGCTGCGAGCGCGCGGCAACTGGTACCACGCCGGTCAACTGGTACCTGGTACCGGATCGGTCGGTCGGTCGGACTCGCGGCACTCGCAACACCGTGCTCCGGTCCGGACACCGGGCGTAGGTATTCTGGACAGTCGGGCAGCGGCACCGCGCGCGAACGAAGATGGCATGCAGCAGCAGCAGCAGCAGGCGAGACGCCGCCGTGGCCTCGGCACGAACGCTTTCTAACCGCAGCCTCCGCGCTCTCGCGGGGCTCCACGGGCCCCGGCGCGGCCGTAGAGCCCGTCGTGCCTGCGAGGAGATCGGCGGCGCGGAGGTTCTTCCTCCTCTACCTCCTCCGCGCCTTCCTCATCCTTCGCTCACGCTCACCGGCTCCGCGGCGCGGCGCGAGAGCCGGCGCCGCGGCGCGGCGGTCCACACACCTCTCGGCCTCACATCCGCCTCACCTCTCCGGCCTGCGGCTGATATATTCTCCGTCGGGAATTCAACCCTCTTACTCTCTCTCGCACGAGTTCTTTCCTCCACGCACTCCCAGGTGCACACTCCCGGGAGATTCCACGGTTTCGTTTTCCTCCTCCATCTCGCGTTACCCACTCGACAATCGGTGCCCTCTCCCCCCGTCCTCCGCGCGCCCGTTCTTTGTCCCGCTCCGGGACATTGTGTTTTCCTCGTCGCCGTGCCGCGCTCCCCCGCGTCACGCCTTTCGAGAACACATTCTCGGGAAACTTGACACACTAACTTGATACGTTGAGGATTATCTGCTATTACCGCATGTAATTTTATATATATTTGTATGTTAATCAATTCTATGAATTTTTTTCTCTCGAGAATCTATTGCGTATTATTCAACAGGTTGTTTTAATCGGTAGAAATCGCACGAGCAGGAAGAAAGTTCTTTGACTTGACACGTGACATGTTAATTACGTACTGTGAGAGACTTGGAAAAATATATGAATTTTATTATCGAAAAGAAAATTATTTACTGAGATTGTTGAATATATTTCTTGCGCTTGATATATGGTATACAAATACATTCTGTGTGTGTATATACTATAGCCTGAGTACCTATTTGCTATTTTAGTGTATAATTACGTTCATGGTTGCATTCTTACAGGTGCTTTTGATTATTCTGACTGTAATCTTATTTAAGAAAGCACACCGTTTGAACTCCCGAAAAATGAGTACATTTTCTAGATTTTTTTACACGCAATATTAATATCTACAATATTATTATTATTATTATTAAATACTTAAATAAAAATGTTCAGCCTAAAATTTTTTTTAAGTTATTTGAATATTTGCAGAGCTCCAATTTTAGGTGGCTACACCGCGGTGTGCATGAAAACGTTCGTATTATATTTGATCGCATAGATCACATTTGAAATAAAAATTACAAGTTTTTTTTATTAAACAAATTAATAGTTACTGTTATCCAAGCATTTTTTCAAAATTTCAAAAAATAAAGAAATAGCAGCATGTTGAAAAAAGTTGGTGTTGTGAAAAATATTAATAGCGCGGCATATTGAACTTAACTTTGGTTAGAGGATTCGTCATTGCGTATGTTCAGTCATGAATTCAAGTGAATTTGCGTCATCTTGAAAAATTGTGGCATTTCTTAACTTGCGTGGCGTTAAATTCGGTATAAGTTAAGTTCAGTATAAGTACTGTTAGTGATATTTTGTTAAATTTAATCTTTTTTTTAAATTATGAACAAATATTTGGAAATGAGGTTATGTTGTTGCGCAATCAATAATGAACTAATGAATCCTTTAGTCAGTGCAGGTCTTTAAAACGAGACTAATGGTGCTATCTCGTTTTTTATTTATTAATAAATATCTTTTTACAACACTTCCACGGAAAGTTTGACTTTCCATCCCTGTAGAGAGGGACAAAAGTGGCCAATTTCACGCCACACCCATAGAAAAGATTTCTAGATATAATGCTATTACTCTTATCAATCTATCATAAAATGGGATCGAAATAGAGCCAATCATATTTAGTATATTGAAACAAGAATATTTTAATCTTAAATAGAAAATTTCTTAAGTTTAGAATAAAATAATCTTGATCCCTCTAACAGTTAGATTATTTTTATGATTTATGATTTTTATAATTATAATTGAATATTGTCTAATTGTACGAAATCATAATAAAACGTTATAAAATAAAAGCTGTGTTTTTGTTCATAAATACTTTTACTTCATTTTATCACAAAAAGAATCTTGAAAGAATAATATAATAGATTCCTAACAATCTACAAATTCTCTTTTTGCAAGAGTAGAATAAGATTTCTTTCAGATTCGTCTATTGTTAAATCAAGAATATTATGAGATTGTCAAAAAGTTCTATCTGAATCTTTCTGAAAAGTTAGACTCTGCAAAAAGAGAATTTGTAGATTGTTAGGAATCTATTATATTATTCTTTTTTGTGATAGAATAAAGTAAAAGTATTTATAAACAAAAACACAGCTATTATTTTGTAACGTTTTATTATGATCTCGTACAATTAGACAATATTCAATTATAATTATAAAAATCATAAATCATAAAAATAATCGAAAATCATACAAAACGTATTTAAAAAACCCGTCTTTTATAGAGAAATCAATAGAGAATAAAACAGAACGGAACGGAAACAATCGTTGACCATTAGCAGTAATTCTGATGTTAGTTGCTCTATGGATAGCCAAATCTTGGAATTTTAATCTCTAATATCTGTGGAGAAAAAAAACAAAATAAACCAAATTTTAATTTTAAAAAGTTACTATATATATAATTTCTATGCTACTAGTTATACCATATCAAACTTTTTTCAAAAAATAAGTATCTAAATTTTCTATAATTACACTCACCATTAGATAGATCTTTATTCTGCAAATAGGTACAAAATTCTTTATATCATTATAATATATAATATTATCCTGTAATATTACAAGCTGTTCCAATTTTTTACTGATTGAAGGCCATTTCAGCAAGATATTGTTCTGCTTGCCTTCTAAACAAGCATACTTGACAGTGACAGAATGCAAAGAATTAATTTATTTAAACATGGATAGTTATTAAAATTTTCCAAAATCTGATGAAAAAAAATGATTAGACCAATGCATATTTTTTAAACATGGATAGTTATTATATAAAAGATTCACAAAAACATACTAGCTTATGGTTGTTGTAAGATGTTTAACCATTGATCAATGTAGTCTTGCGCAATATTATGGCGCTCACATCGTGCGTTATAACATCGCATGAAAATTTAGTCTAAACGCAAGAATATATATAAGCTTAAATTTATATATGTTATTCTTATCTCAAGATATTAAGTCAATCTTATTTTATTCGAGAGAAGAGAATAGGAATTATTGATTTAATCTCAATATTGTTTTATTTTTATACTACTTCAGGTTGTGATGAGATTAAACATGTCAAGAATATTTTTTGTCTCGTTATTAGAAATCCTTTCTGAGGGTACGTGCAGGGCGGTATAGCGGGCGGAAAGTAACCACTTTCTTCCCTTTCGCCCTCTAAGCCCTGGCGTGAAATGGCCACTCTCGCCCCTCTCTATGAAAGTCGAACTTTTCGTAAGTGTTGTGAAAAATATCGTGTGCACCTCGGGTCGAAAGCTTTTTCAGACTCGTAAGGCTCGGGCGGCAAACTTTACACTCGTCTGAAAAACGCTGCTTTCTCCCCTTGGAGTACAATATACTATTCTATACGTTACGGGACAAACGGACAGTTAGTACAAGCGGCAAATGGACAGTTGGTACAAGGGGAAAACGCACATGGTTTTTGTGATTATTATTTTTTTTTTTTAAATACATGGTGCGTAATCGTGAGACTACGAAACTACTAACAGAGCAGTCAAAGTGGAGCTAAGAGAGCGTGGGCGAAGCGATGAGAGTCAAAGTAGATAAATTGCCATTGCAGATAGCAGATTCGATTTTTAACGTTTCAAGAAATACACTTCGGAGAAGAGTTAAGGGAATAGTACAGTCTGGCAGCCGAAAATGAGGGTCAATTTCAGAATTTATTTGTGACAAAGTGGTAAGCCAATCAGGTTCATGGTGTATACGATATTGAAGTACATGTTTAGGTGCATTTACAGTATTTTTTATATGGAAAAATATTAAAAAATGTAGGAGTTATGAGTCATCTCGCAGAGCCTTTCGCGCGCGCGCTCGACTACGATGTACATACATTAGTAGTTCCTGTACGGCGTGCCTGAAATGAAAAACGCGAAAAGAGTATTAAATTTAAATGTATTCCCCACAGATTGACGTCTGAAAATTGTAAAAATGTTAAAAATTTTTAAAGTTATAGCACTTAACAAAAAAAGTTTATTTTATGCCGAAAAAAACAACGGTTTTTTATTATTATTAACACATGGTTCATCGGGGACAAAAAACTCGACGTCAACCTGAGCATTGTGTTGTTATATTGATTTAAGCCAAACGCCAAGACAGCCGGAATAAAAATACGTTCGCAATCGCGTACACCGTTTCAAAAAAAGTCGTTTCGAGATAAACGCGTTTAAAGTTTTGGCAACTGTTTTCTATGAGATAAAGTGATAATTATTTCATCCTACCATTATTCTGCTGTTCCTACACCATATTGCAGCCCTTCTGCATCGGCTAAAACGTTTTCTGCAGCCAATTTCTCAAGCCTACGAGCAGATCTTGCCTCTCGCGTGCTTTCCTGCGCTCGAAGATCGGCAGCATTGACGCGCTGATCAGCATACATACACCACTGATGTGCTTTGTCGCCAATTTTCAAATTCAACATTTGCATAACATTCAGATATGCCATTGCTCCCTCGTTGAATGTACTGCAGGCAATACTGCTATTTTGACGACCTCAACAACCTCGGAAGATATTTTTGGCGCGATTTTCCATATGACGGAGTTTACACTTTTATTACAATTTTGATTGTAGCCTCCCAGGCATCGCTTTAGTAAATCGTCCGTGCTGAGTGCTTCATACACTGGTAAAATTGCATCTCGAACATCTTGAGGAAGTGCTGGCTTATGGCGATATTCGTTTAATTTTTCTTCTGCGCATGCCTTTTCAAATGTACACCAAGAATCGGCTCCTAGGACAATAGTTATGTTGCGGATTCTCGTCCGTTGAAATTTTATAGTAAAACGCTGCACAAGAAATATTTTTTTGTATGTATACGTATGAAGTACGAAAAACTGGTCTCGGCAAATTCATTATACCACAAAACTTTTCTATTCCCGCTAATCCTTGTCCAAGTAATCTCATAGCAAAAGTAATGCGCTGTTAATATCGTAAGCATGATAACCGATAAGCGGACTGGAAAATATACTCCTCTCGGTTCACACGCATTACACGTAATTAGTTACTACACACGATAGGAGCAACCTACACTATAAAGAAGAATATTCCACTCAATGTATTGGCCCTAAGTGAGATATAAGCTTTGTGACAACTTACCCGTGTGACTTCTAGCCCCGGTCTCCCCTAACTAATTGCAGAGAAGACTGCTACAAAATGTTCTATAGCCGAATTTTGCGTCAATTTCTACATCCTCCATCCGCTCTTGTAATTTTTTCGCTGATGTACTGGTACTGACTCTCTCTTGCTTCTTCTCAGATGCAGTCAAAGGACGTATCTTTTTTTTCGGTCTATAAGATCTTTCCTCAATATTTCTGGAACTTTTGCGATCTGCACATGCTCGTCTCTTCAGCATTTTATTTTCGTTAGACTTACGCGATGTATACTGTCAAACGGACTGTAAAATACTAGTTGAAAAAATATATACAAGAAATGGACAATATAACATAGACAGTATACAATACGAATGTAAACACCGAGCGGCGGCGTCTCAGACCGGTTTAGCGGCCGACACTACTTTGCTCCAACGGCTATAACTTCGTCAATTTTTGGAATTTTGCAATCGGCAAGGGCTCAAAATACGCGTAAAGAATAACACTTTCAAAATATGCAATAAAAAAATTAATTTTTTGAAATTTCCAGACTGTACTACCCTCTTAATTCTTTTGAAAAAATGTGCAAATTTTGGTGATCACACCACGTTCAACAGACAACAGGAAGAAAATTTGATGGAATACCTTGTAAAATTTGAGACTGTGAGTACTTCTTTGCCGAATACTTCTAACAGCTCTGGGCAACTTAGAAAAGGGCACAAGAAAACAATGTTCAAGATTTTGATGTCTGCTGAGTTTATTGGAAGTGCGTAACAAAAAAAAAGAGCATGAGAGGAGAAAGAAAATAAAAAAAAAGCACAAGAAAAAACCAAGCAAGACGTCAGAAACTGAATCCTATAGATTTTGTCATCAGAAATGCATTGACGGAGAAGATTGGATGCAATGTATCCGGTGGTCCACGTGGTATCATCTAGAATGTGATGACAATGGAGATGATCCATATTTTCGTTGCATCAGATGTGAAAATGTATAAAATAATACACTGAGAAAAACATTTTCTGCATTTTAATAAATATTAGTTTGCATACAACATACAACTGTGATTCTATTTACTAAAATAAAGGAAATTTGCCTTTTTATTAGTATATGTGTATTTACTGAGAAAAAAATATACTAATAAAAAGGAAAATTTGCTTTATTTTAATAAATGGAGTCACAGTTGTATGCAAACTAATATTTATTAAAATGCAAAAAATTTTAGTAAATATGCATAAAAGGTCAGTACTCACCGATTTTATCGCCATTTAAATATGTTGTAAGGGAGGTCTTTCTGAGTAATTCTACGCAAGAAAAAAGTGGGGGACGACATTGGTTTAGAAGATGTAGCAAATTGAAGTTTCACAATTTTAATGGTAAAAGAAGTAATTTGCTGATATACGTGGTCTGTTTAAGAAGTAATAAGACTGAATTTTTTTTCAACCACTAGTAACACTGTAAAAACGAGACTGCAGTAGATCGAGAGCTACATTCATACTCTACCTTCAGTTAAAATTTCAATTTGATGACATTAATATTAATACATGTAATTCTATAATCATTTGTAGAACTGTATGTTTGGGTAACGCGTCACGAAAATAGAACACAAGAAAATCGAGCAGCGTTTTGCGAAGTTTGACACAGCAAATTTTGTATCAAATTTCAGGTTAACGTGACAGAGAAATATTTGAAAAGTTGACAGTGGGAATAATTGGTGGTCAATTAAATTAAATTTAAATCACCAAATTGTTTATGTCATTGGTGATCGGGATTCATCTTCATAATTTCACCGCCATCTAAAAATGCCTTGTACCCGGGATAAAACTTGATCTCTGCAAGCTTGTTTCAATTTTTTAAATCACTTGCATTATCCTGGAGTTTGACACAGAATTTAGTCGCATGACGCTGCTCGATTTTTTTATGTTCCATTTTTGTGACGCGTCACCCGAATATACAGTTATACAAATGATTGTAGAATCACATGTATTAATGTTATCAAATTGAAATTTTTAGGCCAGTCATATTAGACATCGAACCTTCCAATTAATCTTCCCAGGTTGCAACCACCATGAATCGCTTTGATTTGAGGTGCTATAAGTGGGATTTATTTTGCTTTGCAAAATTAACACGCAATAAAAAGTTATTAAGAATATTATCAACAGAAAACACAATTTTTTTTTATTTTTCCTTAAATATCTCGAAAACTAAGCAAGATAGGGTAACTAATTGTACGTACCTTTTTTGTAGAGCGTAAAATTATCTACAATAATGATCTGAACAACATTTATCGTCAAGTCAGTCGTTTAGCTTGCACGCGCCGTCAAAGTCCGAGACTCGGATTCCGAAAACTCTTGATTTCATCGTTTTTTGATGTTGCGCCGGTCATTTAAAATGGAATTAAAAATCCCCCAAAAATCACACATAATCTGAGAACTACAAAGAATACTTTTTATGATGCAACCAATTTTTTAGACTCTTTTTCTTTAGTTTGTAGCTATGTAAGCAAAAAATTTTGATTTTTTGGAATAGCCTTAGTTTTTCGCTATTTTCAGGTCTTAAAATTTATTTGAAACAAATTTTATCGTATGCATCTTGTTGTGGACGAAATTTGCAACAAAAAAGGACCCTTGTATTTTTTTCGTACGACGAACGCTGATTTTTTTATTGATGCGCAAAGTTATCCAATATTGCGCACAGGTCGGATAACGCTTGTTTTACACTAAAATAATTATTTTTTATTAAAATTTACGTGATTTACGCATTATTATTGAACCATATTGCAAAGCCGTTTTTTGATAGAAATCCATTCAAATACAATTGTTTTTAGGGATGTTCCGTTTCGGATTGATACTTCAAAATATCGATGCAGCGGCTATTTAATATTCGATATTTTGAATTGATACACTTTGAGTTTAAATATCTTGGCATATCGGTTAAAAACCTAGATATTAATTAATTCGATACAAACAACAATTTTTGGCTATGTTTCGTTATTGGATGGTATTCACAAATATAGTCTTATTTTAAGATGATCTCAAATTCCGTCTTTAGATGTTTGATAATGTACCTTGAAATAAAGTGATTACAAGAGTGATTACAGATTTACTATAGATTTCGATAAATAAAATTGTAGATACTCTAGAATTTCCTCACTTTTGTAATTTTCACCTCAAGATACATAATCGACCCTCAAACATTAATATGACCTTTTTTGACGTAGAACTACACGTCTTTCTCCGCGGTATGGGGGGTATCCACGGATGTAACGATGATGTAACGAAAATATGTCACACTTTGAACGTTTAGATCTTCGCAACTAATAATCGTAGAGTAATCATTGACATCTAATTTTAAAGCTTAAGAAGTCCCATTTATGATAAATCCAGCCCGAACTCTCTATTTCTTTCCGTTCAGATATAGTAGCGTTAGAAAGTTTCGCAAAATTTCTTGTAGATGCAACGAAAACATGTCACACTTTGAACGTTTATATCTTCGAAACTAATAATCGTAGAGTAATCATTGACATCTCAATTTAAAGCTTAAGAAGTCCCCTTTATGAAAAATCCAGACCGAATTCTCTATTTCTTTCCGTTTCGTTATAGTAGCGTTTTAAAGTTTTGTAAAATTTCTTGTAGATTCAACGAAAACATGTCTCACTTTGAACGTTTAGAGATCTTCGAAACTATTAATCGTAGACTAATAAATGGCATCTCATTTTAAAGCTTAAGGAGTCCCTTTTATGAAAAATCCCGACCGAACTCTCTATTTGTTACCGTTTCGATATAGTAGAGTTTGAAAGTTTAGCTAAATTCCTGTTAGTAAACGCTGCATTGAATTTTGCGATAGAACAGTACGTATAACTTAATTTTTTTAAGTAAGAAAATCCAAATAGAAATCAGATAAGAGGACGATAAGACTGAAGAGGATCTACAAAATAATAAGCATGGTTTATAAGATAAAAAAATCTTTAATTTTGTGCATACATGTATCCACGCACTCACATCCTTATATATATGCACAACACACACACACACACACGCACACGCACACGCACACGCACGCGCACGCGCACGCGCACGCACACACACCACACACACACACACACACACACACACACACACACACACACACACACACACACACACACACACGCACGCACGCACGCACGCACGCACGCACGCTAACGCACACGCGCATGCATACGCACACGTACACGCACACGCACACGTACACGCACACGCATACGCACACGTACACGCACACGTACACGCACACGCATGGAATATTGCAATGAGTTCATATATCTTTAGTTCCCCTGTGAAATGTAAGTAAAATTAATATAGATGAAAAATAAAAAATATAACAATATTTGAAGTTTCGAAAAATCGTTTTTCAGATATTGATTGATGTGTTAACTGTGAGACGGCTATAACGAGAAAAGAACAAACGATCATACAATTCTTGCAAAAAAAAAAAAAAACAAAGTGTACAGCGACTTTGGACAAAGATTAACATGCGAGTATTCTGTAAGCTTTATTATTCGAGTAGCGTGGGCATTCTAACTTAAATTATATGAGTATCTTATGCTTTCTGATATAAAAGTAAATATAGAAAAATATTTATTGTTTTATTTCTTTAAAATAAATTAATGTTTGAAAAAATCAAACAGGCACAGTAACAACTGTGCCGCAAACACGTAGAACTACGTCTACTGCACAGTATGGGCACAGCAACAACTGTGCCGCAAGCAACACGTAGAACTACGTCAACTGTCACTGATGATGATTGACGTGATCAAGGAAGGCCAAGGCCCACACAGGGCTGTAAGCGCCGAGTTCATCATCAGTGACAGTTGACGTAGTTCTATGTTGTTGCTTAAAAAATAAACAACAAACAAAAACAAAAAAAAGCAACAACGTAGAAATACGTCAACTGTCACTGATGATAAATTCGGCGCTATAGCCCGGTGTGGGCCTTGGCCTTCCCTGATCACGTCAATCATCATCAGTGACAGTTGACGTAGTTCTACGTGTTGCTTGCGGCACAGTTGTTGCTGTGCCCATACTGTGCAGTAGACGTAGTTCTACGTGTTTGCGGCACAGTTGTTATTGTTCTCCAGCTTAATGACAGCCGCACTCTCCTTGTACAAATTGCTTATCAGGGTCACTAAATGATCCGGGACTCCCATCTCTCTTAGCACTTTCCATAGGTCTTTCGATCTTACACAGTCGAACGCTTTCTTGTAGTCTATGAAGCACAGGAGCATAGGCGTATTAAATTCGCGTGCTTTTTCTATTAGTTGGCGGATGTTGAATATTTGATCTCTGGTTCCTCTGCCTTTAACGAATCCGGCTTGTTCAGGAGGGATTTGGTGAGACAGATACTGCTGCAATCTTCGGTCGATTATTCTAAGTAGTACCTTGCTGGCATGGGATATCAGAGATATCGTGCGATAGTTTTGGCACTTTCGTGTGGACCCTTTTTTGTGGATGGGTATTACGGCAGATTTGGCCCAATCCTTAGGCCACTGGCCCGATTGCCATACTTTATTGCAAATGTCATGAATTATCCTGATGCCCTCGTCTCCCAGCAGCTTTATCTTTTCGGCGGATACTTCGTCCAAGCCGGGTGCTTTATTTGGTTTAAGATGCGATATGGCCTCTTCCACTTCACTTTTCAGTATTGGTGGTTCCGCTCGTTTGTCATCTTTATCGCTTGTTCCCCGTTTTCTGCTACCGTATCTTCTTTGTACAGTTCTCCGCAGTACTGCCTCCAGCGTTTTACTATGTCCTTGCTTTCCCATAGAATCTTGTCGCTTTTTGTCCTCGATGGCCGCAGTCTCGGAGTGAATTTTCGTGTTAGTTCACGAACTTTCCTGTATAGATCGCGGGTGTCGTTGGAGTTTTGGTGTTCTTCGATTTCTCTGCAGATTTTCTTTATGTATTCGTTTTTGTCTTGTCTGCATTCTCTTTGTATTCCTCTGCACAGAGCTTTATACGTATCCCTTGCTGCCTGTGTTTTTAGTCCTTTCCTTTTTAATTCTTTCCGTTCCTCGATGGTGACGAGGGTGCGTTGCGTTATCCAAAATTTGTTGGTTCTATTCGGGCGGTTTTTGCCTTGGATTGATTCCGAGGCTGTTTTAATAATCTTTTTGAGTTCTTCCCATTCTTGGTTTCAGGTCTTGTGTGTTTATAATATCCGCTGTGTTGGTGGCCAAGTTTTTGCTGGACTTCTTGTCGGAATAGTTCCTGTTAGCATCATTGATTGCTATTACTTTCTGTGGTTGGCGGATGTTTTTTCAGGCGCAGTCTGAATTTCATTACCAGTAGTTGATGGTCAGTTCCGCAGTCAGCACCGGGGTAAGTTTTGCAGTTTAGGATGGAGGATTTCCATCGTGCTCCGACCATGATGTAGTCTATTTGGTTCCTGTATCTGTCGCCGGGCGACCTCCATGTGTATAGTCTTCTGATGTTGGAACAGTGTGTTGGCTATTGTTAAATTGTGTTCTTGGCAGAACTGAAGCATTCTGTCTCCTCGGTCATTTCTGGTCCCCATGCCAAAGCGCCCCAACACTTCTTTGAGTTGCTGGTCTATCATAGTTGTGCGTCCAATCTTCGCGTTCACATCCCCGATCACAACAGGAATTTCGCCTCTGGGAAGGTCGTTTATAGTATTTTCCAGCTGTTCGTAGAATGTTTCGATGGCTTCCTCTGTCGACTCCGCCGTTGGGGCATACACTTGTATAATGTTGATGTTCAGTGGGTGTGCGTTGATTTTTAGTATTAAGATTCTATCGCTGACCGCCTTGTACCCTAGGACCGATTTGTTAGTTATACTGGAAAGCAGCAGAGCCACACCGCTGCGACTCTCCGAGCTGTGGCCTGAGAAATATATTACATTGCCGGATGCAGTGCTGAAGTATCCTTCCCCTCTCCAGTGTGTTTCGCTCAGTCCTACTATGTCCAGCTTGAGGGACTGGATTTCTCTTTCCACAATGTTTCCCGATTTGAAGGAGGCCCCGAACGTTCCATGTGCCTATTTGGAGGTTGTTGCGCAGGTTTACTCCGTTTCGTGTGGCATCATTCAAAGCAGCTCCCCCCGGAGATCCGATTGGGAAGCTATTTAGTCCTCCGGAAAAATTTTACGCTGAATGAAGCCATAATGTTCTCTTGGGATAAATGAAGGTGGTTTCCCGTTTTCCTTCCTTCATGGACCAACGGTTTTAACGTCTCTTCCGAAAGACGGTAGCGCCGATATCTCCTCTTTCCCCACCATACCCGTTCGGAGCAAGTGAGGGCGAGTCCCCCATTAGGAGGGAGAAATCGACTTGATGGCGTCCCCCGAAAATTCCGAGGAGGCGCACATCCTGTAGTCCCCGCTGCCTTCTTCCAGACCCACCCCGAATCGCCGGGAAAAAAAACCCCACCAGGATTTTGTGCACCTGGCTGGGATCGAACCCGGATCACCGGCGCGTGAATCCAGCATCTAACATAGGAGACCACTGACTCGCTAATTACATACTAATTACATAGCATACATACTAGCAATAAGAAACTTAGATTGTAACCTCTCAAGAAAAAGAAAAACACAAACAAATAAATAACGAAAAACTTCGTGAACCTCAGTTTTTCTTTTTCCGCGGGGGAAGGGATGTTGTGAGCGCACAACGTATTATAGATTAATTAGTGCACTTGGCCACTACGAGTCGCCGCCGGTAAGAAATCTGACCCTAGTGACGAGGACCGCTGACACGAAGACCAGCACGAGTCGCGGTTACGACCATATATGGGCATTCCGATCGCTAGGCCTCCGATCCAAATCAAAAGCGCTGACTGCTAAGTCAGCAACACGGAGGCGATAAAACGCCCGCCCTTCCAAAAAACGGCGGGCAGTCTAAGAAACCGAGCGCGTACCGCGAGTCAAGGTGTCGATAATATATTGTAACCCACAAGTCAGGGTAGTGAACAATCATCAAGTGTTTCAATAAACCAATCCGTTTATTAAAATTCAACTGCAACCTTAATACTGCCAGTGTCCTCTCTCCCTCCAATTCGGCGGATCTCAAGAACCCGGTGCCGGTCCTGAGCTATTCAAAGCGCGGCACAACAACTCTATAATGGAATGGCTTAGATTTGCAAACACTTCTAAACAAAGAAAAAAATCCCAAAAGGTAAAAAAGTAACATAATGTATTTTGATACACAGAATGGATCACTGAAGTTGTTACTAAAGTTTTTTAAGTTGAACGAGAATTTCTAAAGTTGAACGAAAAAGTCTTATTTTTCAGTAACTGTTTGGTAAAGATCCGGAAAGATTAATAATCCGTTTGAAAGGAAAGAATAAGAGTTTGAAGAAAAATAGTAAAAGTGTTATATTGAACTAGAGCACCTGTATTGCATTGCCTAAAGAAAAGTTAGAAGGCATCAGAGATGCCAATGGTGCTGTTTTGCCCGCTGCCTGCGCGCCTGGTGGGGGACACGTACACAGCTGACGTGCCGTGTACGTGTGCGCTGGGCGCTCGGCGGCGGCTCGGCCAGCTTCGGGCTGGTAGAAGAGTGCAGACATACACTCGAATGTCTCGTTCTTCGGCGAGTCGTAGCACAGCCATAGTCGGTTCATCGAAAGTCGTATGCGTTAGCGCGTCGGCTGACTTGGCTCGTCTATTATGTCTCGCGTATCCCTTCTGATGTTGATTTATGAATAAAATATATATTATGACATTGCAGATGACAATAAAATATCCCTTCCCACACTAGGTGCGATACACTATTGTGTGTCTCTTAATTATTTAAAGGTAATGAAAAAATTATTTATATAATTAATAAATTTTACTAACAAAAAATGTTAGTAAAATTTATTAATTACATAAATAATTTCTAATGAAATTATATTATCTCTATTCTGAAAATAACCTATATAAATTAAGTAAAGAAATAAAAAACAGAAAAGGCGTAAATATAATAGAAATAATCCACTCTTAGCCAATATGTACGCTTTCTTCTAAAAGAATCTTGTTATTAATTTAGAAAGATGACTTCTGTTTGCAATTCTTACATTTTTTAAAATAAAAATATATTACTGTACATCATTAGCACACTGCGTAATTTATATTTTCTGTTTACCCACATGCGATTATATATTTTAATCCATTTATTTTAATAAATATATGTACATATTGTTGGAATACATTTGCTGACTTAATATGACTCATAAAAATGTAAAATTAAACGATGACTTTCAGTTTTATTTTATATTTGCGGTTTATTATTAGTAATAAATTAATAAAGAAGTGGAAAGTTTTAAAATATTTATTTTTCTTATAATTATTTGATATCTATTTATAAATGTGTAATATTAATGTCAGCAATAAATCGTATATTGGTTACCGCTTCTACATGACGACGATCAATATGAAAGATATTTTATGCTCGTAATCTTGCACTTTTTATTATCAAATTTTTCAATATGTTATCAACAATCTTTATAATCTATAAATGCATATTTTGGTGTAATAACATGGTGTCTTTTCATAATAATGTCTGAAAGCTGTACTTTGGATTATTTTATAAAAAAATGAGAACTGACTATATTAATACTGGCCTAATTCATATTTATATAACACCTCTATTTCACTATTTCAATTGATTCAATATGATGTTTTGAATTGACCTCTTCAATCGAATTATTATTTGTTCACTCTCAACATGCTTTGCGTTACCGTCTTATCTGTCGGTACACGCGGTTCGCTTCCTCCATCTATGGTGCGGAGCGATCTATGAGTCGATGCGCATTTGTTTAATTGCAGAGGAACGTTTTGTTGTCTTACTGATCGCCTGCACGTTCTGTAGCTCTTCTTCAATTTCGCTTATTTTCACGGTATAAAACCCAATTTTCTAATATTTTCAATTTCTGTTTCTATTCGTTCACTTCTTTTCTTTATTTTTATTCTTCTTTTCCTTTTATATTTCTGCATTTATACTTTTCATTTTTCTTTGTTTTTTTTGCAATTTTTTCGCTATTTTATTTATATTTTTGCTATATTCTACTCTCTTTCTATTATATTTCTTATTCAACATGGAAACGTGTGATAAAGTGAAGAAAAGACCAAAGCAAAAGTTTCACAAGCTTGGCTTAGCGATGATCGCTATAAACTTTGGATACGCCAAGTGCCATCTGATAACACCCTTTTTTATTGCAACGTATGCAATAAAAACTTTTCGTGTTCATCACATGTTTCCAGGCATGCGGATTCTGCGTATCATAAAAATAATATGAAAGAAAATGTTTCGTGTACTGGTAAAAACTTGCAAGATAAAAAAGCAAGAACATTTAAGCCACAATGGCTCGACATAGACGAGTTTAAATTCTGGTTACGCGAAGTACCAAACACGAAAATATATTTTTTTGCTTGATTTGTGACAAATCAATTTTTATTTCGACTGGTGGTTTATCACAAATATATCTACACGCAGAATCCGCAATGCACAAAAAAAATCTGAAAAAAGTCATACAGAAACGAACAAATCGAACCCAGATTTAAATACGCAAACTGATGATTCGCTTTTGACGTTTGATGAGGAAGTAAAATCAGCGGAGATTCGAGTAACTGCATACATTGCTGAAAAGAATATTCCGTTTCAAGCTGCAAAAGGACTTGTAGAGCTTTGCCAAATCATAGGAGATAACCTAAAGTCTTGAAAAACTTGCGTGTAGGTCGAACGAAATGCGCAAAGATTATTTCGAATGTTTTGTGTCCGGTTGAGACAGAACGTGTAGTAAAACATATACAAAATAGTAAATTTTCTGTTTTTATTGACGAAACGTCTGACATAACAACGAAAAATGGATGACGTTTCTTGTTCGATATGTTGATCGCGAAACTTTAGATATTCGGTCACAATTAGTAAAGTTAATTGATATTGATGCAAAAAATTGTAGTGCAGAAAAGTTATTCAATGCATTTCAAACTGAAATGCATAAACTTCAGATTCCATTTTTAAATATTATTGCTCTGTCATGCGACAATGCGTCTGTCATGACAAGAAAATATTTATCTTTCAAAACAAAACTTGAATCAAAATGCAAAAAATTATTAACATTTTCATGTCCTTGTCATTGTTCTGCATTAGCTGCGCACACTGCGTGCTCCAAAATGCCTAATATCTGCGAAGAATTTCTAAGAAAAATAGCAAGTTATATTAACAGTAGTCCAAAGCGTTCAGCTATTTTCAGTGAATTTTGCGAATGTTTTCAAGATACAAATCACAAAATTTTGAAGTTATGCGAAACTCGCTGGCTTTCGCGCTATTCATGTATTGACAGAGTTCTTGAGTTGTGGGATACACTAAGAAATTTCCTTACTGAAATGGTCGTGGTTGAAAAAGCAAAGGGGTCTGGGGAATATTTATTGTCTTTAATGCAAAATGTAGATACAAAAGCGTACTTCCTATTTCTGAAATATGTTTTAAATTTTTTTAATTCATTTAATGCCTTTTTCCAAGCTCATGAAACAAGGATTCATTTACTACAATCTAGATCCGTTAATTTCCTCGTGCAAATCTGTCAAAACTTTTTAAGGCCAGAATTATTAAGAGATGTGCTTGATACAAATATATCATTTCATGAAGAAGAGAACCATCTTGTTAATATAACTTTGGGAACAGAATGTGAAAAATATCTTTGTCAGTTAGTGGAAAAAGGACATGCAGATGTTACAACTATTATTAGACAAAATTGTTTGCAGTTTTATATCACTGCTGCCGAGGAAATTAGAAAGAGATTACCTGTTAATAACGTATTTTGTATAAATTAGAAGTTTTCCAACCGCACATAGCTTTATTTGATTCTATTAACAGAGAAACATCCTTTAACGATGTTATTTTTATTGCAAGAACGTTAAGTGGTTTCGATGAAAACGGGTTAAAAGAAGAATGGCTTACGCTGCATTCCGATTTTACTTTAGAAGAGAAAGAAAATCTTGCAAAACTCAATTTTGATAATATGTGGAAAGAGATTTTGAAACGTCCATCCATTAGTAATCCTAAATACCCAAATTTAACATCACTTTTAAATGCAATACGATCACTGCCACACTCCAATGCAGATCCTGAAAGGGCATTTTCTGTCTTAATCAATCTAAAAACAAAGACACGCAACAAGCTTTCGTCGACCACAGTAAATGCGACTTGCGTATTTAAATCAGCGTTGAAGACGAGGGGGGAAACAGCCTTAAATATGGTCATTAATGACAATCATCTGCAGCGTATGTGTCCAGAAATATTATGGGCTACTGGTCAAAAAAAGGTAAAAAACAGTTTGACACTATACGCTGCAGATGATGCAAATATTGCAGGCCTTCTCGTTTAATGATACGCAATAATAATGTCCAAAAGATAATAAATTATCTTTTGGGCATTATTATACATATCATGTTATATAAATAATAATGTATAAAAAGTCTCTCTCTCTCTCTCTCTCTCTCTGTATCTCCATCTGTCTGTCTAAACATTATTATTTATATAACATCAAGAGACACGGTAGTGTCTCGCGCCAAGTACGCGCGAAGCGAGACGCACCGTGACTCTTATACGCGAACGCACGATTTGCGAGTACCCGAGATTTTGAGATCTCAATAACGAGTGAACGGATCAAGTTCTAAGTAGGCTTGATCGATAGCTTGAGGTCGACTTATACATATAATAAGAGTCTTTATTTTTCCGTTACGTGCCCTACGAGCGGAGATATTGTGATGCAAAGTCCAAATGTGGAACATTTTTATTTTAAGAAACGTCCACGTCGGACAAAAATGGCGGCTGGTGTGTCACTTTCCCATTTTTGACACGAGAGTGCACTCGTGCCCTGTCGCGTGACAGTTTGTACGGTTTGTACGTATATACGTGTACGTTCTGCGCTCAGTGCAGATAGTGCGTTCATTCAGCCGGTTCAACGCGCTGTCATACTATTGTTTACGCGAGCGTTACTTCTGTAGTAACTTACGATAATTTCTTCGCGTAAACGGGGTTTTGTAATAACTTACGATAATTCATTCCGTGTAAACGAGTGAATTATCGTAAGTTACTACAGAAGTAACGCTTGCGTAAATGTCAGTTATAACCTATGAAAAGGATAAGTGTGTGATAGTCGTGACCGTTCCGCGTCGTGACAGATAGTGAAATATATATAAGTATTGACCGTAGAGAGCTGATGCCGAGGAAATCTTTAAGAAGGAAGGTGTATTTACAAAATTGTATACGTACGTATATGCTGTCTTGTAAAAGTTATCAAACTGTATGTTTACGCGAGCGTTATTTCTGTAGTAACTTACGATAATTCATTCGTTTACGCGGGATGAATTATCATAAGTTACTACAGAAGTAAAACGCTCGCGTAAACGTAGTACGTGACAAATAGTGTGTGTGTATTACTTTACTACGTTTATGCGAGTTACTTCTGTAGTAACTTACGATAATTCACTCGTTTACGCGGAGTAAATTATCGTAAGTTACTACAAAATCCTAGAAAATAATTGATATATTAAAAAGTCTATATAAATACAAAGTCAAATAATAGCATAAAAGTATGAACGTAAAGTCATCAAAAAATGAATTTAATACTTTACGAGCTATTTCATACTTTATATTTAAAATATGACAAAACTTATCTTAGAAGTACAATTGATATATACATATATACGTACATATATGTGTATACATCTTTTCTCTAATTATAAGATATTTATTAAATTAATAAAATAAAATATATTTAAATATTCACGTCGTCTATATAACTTATATAATAATAAGACAAAATTAATGTAATAAAATTATTTGCAGATTGACTGTAATAATAAATTCAAAAATAATAAAAATTTACCTCAACAAAATCATGAAGAGTATACGGAGGTATCATCTATATAACAAGTATAATGATAACTTTTTAAAGCACTGATGTAAGTTGATATATTGTAGTTAGAATAACAATTTTTAATAAACAACGGACAATTGGACATCTTATTGTTTTAGATTTTACAATACATAACATGGAGTTTTATGCAATCTCAAGTTAAAACCGATTTGTCTGTTGCGTAGCAAGTGGGTAAAATTACTGAGGATTATGAAAACTTTATTAGTACATCAGCTGTACTTCATTATTATAGACATAAAATACGGCCTTATCTGAGGCTATTGCTGTTTAAAGGATAAATTTCAACAGGGAATCAAGTTGAGGTTGCTTGAAGCGATAAGCAGAAGTAGCGACAAAGAAAAATTGGTGGAAGCGCGTCAGATGTGCGAAGAAGTGAGTATTATTTAACGCAAACGTTATAAATCCTTTCTTGATATTTATTAATTAAGCATTGAGCCTTCCGTACAATTGCGAGTGATACATGCACGCACAAATATATTACTGGATGAACCAGATGTTACTGCTATCATAAATAATTTGGAATCTCAGGATAAAACTAAGCTCCAAGCTTTTGTTCTCAAAGCGTTGCATCTAAAAGAGCACAAACAGTATCAGAAAGCTGTTAACATTCTCGAGCTGGCTTTAGAAAATTTTGAAGCTTGGTTGCTGTTTGGTAAAATATATTGGGATATGGAAGACTACAACCGCAGTCTGGTGGCATTCTTAAATGGCATACAAGCGGATCGCAATAATTGGGAATGCATGCTTTACTTAGGACGTTATTACCGTGAACATAGTAACGACATAGAACGTTCAAGGAAGTGTTATCACACCACGTTGCAAATCAATCCGAATTCCGAGGAAGCTGGTATTGGATTGAGCACAGCTTATCGTCTTCTCAAGGATACCGTAAGCATCATATGAGATTTCATTAATATTTTGTATCATTTCTACGTTTTATAAAATCTCACTTTATCGTCAAATTGTCTTATTTTCAGGTATTTTAGTCTGCGCCCAGCGCCGCGCCGAATGTATCCTCTCCGTTTCGACTATTTCGGGCCGCGGCGCGCGCGTCGCGCGCGTCGCCCGCGTTGCGTGTGTCGCCCATCGCGTGATTCAAATTTTAACTGTGACATCACTACGAAAAAAAAAACACACTCTTTTAAATTTATGATTTTGTTTTGTGATCACGTCCCTTTGGCTTCCCCTTTTCTGCAACGGATACATTATTACATTATTTGTAAGTGCGTCATAGACTATTACTACGTTTACGCGAGCGTTACTTCTGTGTAGTAACTTACGATAATTCCTTCGCGTAAACATCAGGATTTTGTACCGACGTTATAACTTCGCCGTAAATCGGGCCGTGCAAACGTAATTATAGTCGAAACGGAAACGGATTATTACGCTATCTTGGTGTTACCATTTAAGATAACTACAGAAAGTACAAAAAAGATAAAAAGATAACTACAGAAACTACAAGAAAAATAAAAAGACGAAAATGGCGAAAGATACACCGAAAAATGTAAGTACATTTGCATTGAACGCGTAAAGAAATTACATAAATTTTAATAAATGTGATCCATCTAACTAATATCCTAATTTTAGATGGAAATCGATGACGAATTACTTGACTACGACTTCACAAAATTCGATTTAAGTCCTTTGAACGTTCATACTCAATGTGATCATGCTGATGATTGTTCCGTTGATAATCGTGTGGCTGGTGATCGTCCCGTCGATGACTGTTCTGCTGGTGATCGTCCCGTCGATGCCCGTTCTGTTGGTGATCATCGCGTTGGTGATAATCAACCAGTTGATCGTTCTACAGTTGACCGTCCTACAGTTGATCGTCCTACAATTTCTCGTCCTGCTGCAGTTGATCGTCCTACAGTTTACCGTCCTACAGTTGATCGTCCTACAGTTAATCGTCCTGCAGTTAATCGTCCTGCAGTTGATTGTCCTACAATTTCTCGTCCTCCTAGAACTTCTCGTCCTGCAGTTGACCGTCCTACAGTTGATCGTCCTACAGTTGATCGTCCTACAGTTAATCGTCCTGCAGTTGATTGTCCTACAATTTCTCGTCCTCCTAGAACTTCTTGTCCTGCAGGCAATCGTCTTACAATGTCTCGTCCTGCAGTTGATCGTCCTACAGTTAATCGTCCTGCAGTTAATCGTCCTGCAGTTGATTGTCCTACAATTTCTCGTTCTCCTAGAACTTCTGGTCCTGCAGTTGATCATCCTACTGATGATCTTATTGTTAAAAACGAGAACGATGTTCCAAGTAACAATATTTTAATTAATTAATTATGATTTTATAATTGTATTTAATTTGTACTTGATAACGAATTGTGTAATATAAACCTAATCAGCATTTGTATAATTATAGTTTCAACTTTATTGCCAATACAGCAAAGGCAGTGTTAACACTATATTACTTTTACTGCAATTGGCAATTATTATAAAAGTTAATTAGATTTATATAACAAGACAAGGGTAACGACCAATAACGAGCATTTAGGTTGACATGAATTCAAATATATTACATTACATTAACGATATTAAATTGGGACGTTTCGGCAACACCGTGCCTTCTTCAGCCTAACAAATTACAATAAATTAATCATAAATAAATTACGCATAATTACGAGTCATTCATTTTTCCATCCAAATAAGTACGATAATAATGTTATGAAGTCATATCGCTGTACAAACGGTATTTTGTCCGGAAGATGCGAGACCGAGGATAATCTTGAAGTTGTCAATTGAATAAAATCGGAGTCACCGCATTCTCAAAAAAACCTGCTTAAAAGTTCGGATGAATCCATGATTTATTCCACAATCGCCAATGGGAATGCATCGAGTCAAGCCAGCGAGGTATGCACGTCAACGTGACGAGTCAACAATAAAAAATTGAGAAATGCGTTTGAGCTGTAACAATGAATAAATATGGAAAACATGTTTCCGAACCGTAATGAACAGCCGTGCAACGTATGATTATTGAATTTATACGTACTGATAACCGAGAGAAAACCACGCTTTAATTTCAAATACTGTACTGCTTCAAATCTCACGTGTGACTGAGCATTATATCGCTGCCTCGTATTCGACTAACAACAACGGATGTCAATCGGACAATAAATAAGTCCCTATGGCTTGTTTGCAAGTTCACTTAAGATACTAAAATAGGAATCATCAAGTAACTCAGTATCTTTGATGGAATTAATGCCATTCTTTTGTTCCTTTATATGTATCATTTCTGAGATGAGTCGTTTATAATAATTTGTTTCAAAATCTAAAATTTCAGGATTGTTAAAATTAAAAGTATGATCCGAATTTAACATATGTTCCGTGATAACTGAGTATTTTGATGTATCCAACTTATAATTATTTTTGTGTTCGTTTATTCTTGTTTTTAGTTGTCGTTTGGTTTGCCCCACATAGGAGGCATCGCAATCATTACAGTTGATTTTATAGACAACATTATTGTTCGAGCACAGTACATTGGCATCTTTTTGTGTTTTTATGAATTTATTTAATTTATTAAGAACTCTGTACCCTATTATGTGTTCTTTTTTGTCAAAAAAATGAGCTGTTTTTTCGGAAATATTGTTTATAAACGGCATTACAATGATCTTTCTTCTGTTTTCATCCACATCATTATCTTCCAAATCAACTGTATCGCGCGTATTACTAATATTGTTTTGTTTAAGTTTACCGTTGAATAATGCATTTAGTCTTATGTTAATTCTTTTGAAGATCAAATCCAAAGGATAACCGTTGTTTTTCAAAATATTGATGCACAATTTTAAATTCTTTTAGATTTATATATATTATATTCTATATTATTATATAATCGTATAGTAACATTGTATGTTGTAATTCTAAAGATTTATGGAGACGTAGAGGAAGAAGGAGTGGAGTTCGCCGGCAACAAGAGCGATTTATGCAGTTTTTATATCAATTGTCATCTGCACACTACAATTGGGGTAGAAGAAATCGAGGTCGAGGAAATTACAGACAATAAAGGTTAGAAGAAAAAAGTAATAAATGTGTATTTGAATATTAATATATATATATATATATATATATATATATATATATATATATATATATATATATATATATATATATATATATATATATATATGGGGCATTCTACGTCAGAGGAAAACCCCCTCTGTCCAAAAATGGTTTTAACCGAAAAAGCTCTACTTTGGCTTAAAATGTAGGTTATTATGTCTACTTGTAAGTGCAAAGTGGCACCTTTTAAAATTGCAAATGGCGGATCCAATATGGCGGACAATTTAAAAAAAAATCAAAAAAGTAACCAAATACGCTTGAAAATTTTTACTCGGGGGTTTTTTGGGTCGTTAAATACGAATTTGACATCAAATTTTCAAAATTCAAAATGGCAGATCCCAAATGGCGGACATATTCAAAATTTTTTAAACAACGGGCGGATTTGCTTGAAACTTGTTATTTGGAGGTTTTTGGGGTCACTAATTATAAATCCGAAGTCTGATTTTAAAAATTCAAAATGGCGGATCCAATATGGCGGGCGAATTTTTTTAAAAACGAACGAATTCGCTTGAAACTCGTTACTCGGAGGTTTTTGGAGTCGCTGATTATGAATCCGAAGTTGAATTTTAAACATTAAAAATGATGGATATAATATGGCGAGTGATTTGTTTAAAATAAATTATACATTGTAGACAAGTGTTGATCCTGCAGAAGCATTAGAATACTTTTTTATAAATAGTTTTTTATTACTGTTTGAGATAAAGCAGTGATGTTTTAATATCCCTGGTACAGCTGGAGCCTTGTCAAACGACCAGACTGACGAGGAATTGAAAAAGACGATCAACGTGATATCTTGCGTAGCGACGGTGGCGGATCGCATAATGAATAGATACTCGAGCTACACGAAGACTCTGCGAATCAGTGCCCGTTGCCGCAGATTCGCTGCAAATTGCAAAGCGACACAAAAAAGAAGAGACTACGGCCCCCTATCAGCTTCTGAATTGAATGAGGCCTTGCTTGGACTGATAAAGGTCGCACAATCTGAGGACTTCGCTCAGGACATAAGGAAATTACGAGAACACAGCACTAACGATTACAAGGGCCGAGTGCAATCCCTTCGTCCCTTTCTCGATGAACAACACATCCTCTGCGTGGGAGGACGACTCCAGAACTCCGATCTGGAAAATAATCAGCATCATCCGATGCTACTACATGCGAAGCACAATCTAAGTAAACTAATCGCTCGACACTACCATGAAACGAATCTGCACGCCGGACCTCAAGCCTTGCTATATACACTGCGGCAGCAATTTTGGATCATCGACGGACGCAACTTGTGTCGAAAAACGGTGCATACGTGCGTGCGCTGTTTCCGGGCGAAGCCTATCGTAGCGGAACAAGTGATGGGTCGACTACCAGCAGCCAGAGTACAGCCAGCTCGACCTTTTCTCAAAGTAGGCATCGATTTCTGCGGTCCATTCAATTGTAAACCGAGGATTCGGAGCAAGGCAGTCCTTAAAACATATGTTTGCCTATTCGTGTGTTTCACCACCAAGGCGGTTCACATGGAAATAGTCAACGATCTAACCACGGATGCATTTTTGGCAGCATTGAGGAGGTTTGTCGCTAGGCGAGGACGATGCACGGACATATTTAGCGACAATGCCACGAACTTCGTTGGAGGCAATCGCGCACTCCAGGAGCTTTACGTACTATTCCACAATACAGAGCATCAGGAAATCGTACAACGATTCTGCACAAATGAGGGCATAACTTGACATATGATCCCTCCCAATTCTCCTCACTTCGGTGGCCTATGGGAATCGGCGGTAAAGGCGGCTAAGCATCACATGCGCCGAGCTCTCGGAACAGCCTCATTCACGACAGAGGAACTGGGAACTGCCGTGACACAAATTGAAGCCTGCTTAAATTCCAGACCCCTCTCCCCCATGTCCTCCGATCCATCTGATCTCGAACCATTAACTCCTGGGCACTTTTTAATAGGTGCTCCCTTAAATTCCATCATAGAACCTGATCTAACCGAACTGAAGCTAAACCGATTATCCCGATGGCAACTCATCCAACGCACGGTGCAAGAGTTTTGGAGACGATGGTCCAACGAGTACCTTACCGAGCTCCAATCTTTGAGGAAATGGACGACGGTGCAGCCCAATATTCAGCCAGGATCGATGGTGTTGCTGAAGGAAGACAATGTCCCTCCGTTGAAATGGTTGTTGAGGCGAGTAGTGAAGACTTTCCCGGGGCGTGATGGGTTAACGCGAGTCGTATCAGTTCGCACCGCGCATGGAACTTATAAACGCAGCATAGCAAAAACCTGTATCCTTCCAATCGATAACGATTAATCTGCATGTTGAAATTGTTATTTCAAGGCGGCCGGTATGGTTGCTATCTAATGATTTAGAGTCGCGTGTCTTCATTTTTAATTTTTGCCTAGTCCGAGAGATGGAGCTCTGAGCCTCCGCTTAAGGGGAACAGTCAGTCTTACCAAAGATTTGAGACGGTACGCATCGCGGAAGTATTAGATTTCACGTAAGATTCCTACCGGTACGCCTCGCGAAATCAGTCAAAGCGATCTTTATATAAATAAAGTTTTTGTAATCAGCAAGAAGTGTAGTGCTTCCGAAAATCACCCTCGTCCTACCAGATCCAATACTTAATAAAAAACAAAAGTCATCAATAAATTTTTGGATGTCGGACGTATCTTGGAAGTGTTGTCCAGCCAACGAATGTTACATCGACCTGAACAGGTGGTAATCGAAAGGGGCCAAGTCTGGTGCATGACAACGCTCGGCTACACGTTGCTTGCTCCAACACAGAGGACCATTTTAAACTTGGGCTGGGACGTCCTATCTCACGTGGCTTATTCACCACACTTGGTCTCTTCCGATTACCATCTGTTCAAGTCGATGCAGCATTCGTTGGCTGGACAATACTCTCAAGATATATCTTGACATCTAAAAATTCATCAATGACTTCATTGCCTCCAAACCGAGACACTTCTATTGCGTCGGAATCCGCCAACTTCCCGAAAGTTGGAAGAAAACCATTGCAAATAACGGCAGTTATTTAAATGATTAAATTGTAATTTATATTTTGTTAAAACAAAGCTTAAATATTGCAAAAAGGGCTGTAGTTCCGAATGACCCCTGCTCCCGATCGACTTTACAGATAAGTTGTTTTCGATGTGAAAAATGAATTCCGCGTGGTCCCAACTTCGGGAAATAAAAAAAAATTTTTTTTTAATAATAACATTTATTGACTAAAATCGAGGTAAATGTTTAGTATAACGCTCTCCCCTCCGATTTTCTTAAAACTTTGTAAAATTGTTTATTTCTATGTGTAAAAAACATTCTGAGAAGGAAAATTGTCGCTCAGGTCTCGTTTTTTAAATATTTAATTTCAAAGTTTTGATGTCGGTGCAACGCGAAATAGAAGTAAAGAAGGTCACGTAACAACTGTCTGCTAATTAAATGCAAAATATCTGCTTAAAGCAGGGTACACACATGTGTGTACCCTGCTTTAACGAAAATCACAACTTCTATAAAGCAGGACATACACACGTCTGTGTGTGTGTGCCCTGCTTTAACGAAAATCCCAACTTTTATAAAGCAGGGCACACACACGCACACGCACGCGCGCGCGCACACACACACACACACACACACACACACACACACACACACACACACACACACACACACACACACACACACACACACACACACGTGTATGCCCTGCTTTATAGAAGTTGTGATTTTCGTTAAAGCAGGGCACACACACAGACGTGTGTATGTCCTGCTTTATAGAAGCGGGCCTAGGTCGGGTTGGGTTAGATGACGCGCTTTACAAAGTGTTCAACTCGTTAAAGCCAACGTCCCAAGCGGGCCTTGGGTCAGGATTGGTTTATAGAATCGATTTTAGTCGATAAATGTTATTATTAAAAAAAAAAATTTTTTTTATTTCCCGAAGTTGGGACCACGCGGAATTCATTTTTTACATCGAAAACAACTTATCTGTAAAGTTTTAAGTCGATCGGGAGCAGGGGTCATTCGGAACTATATCCGCAAAAAGTATAAAAAATTATGCATACTTGTAATATATATATACATCTTTATCATAAAATTGTCTTTAAAGCAGATATTAATTACCTTCCTGAGCTCAAAGAAGCTTGTGCCTCCGCAATACGCTTGTCACGCGTTATATTATGTCGGACGCGTACTCTCTTTACGCTACGTCCCTCCGCTAATCTCCCAATATTTATTTCTTGATCGAGAAGCAATTCGCCTAAATTATCTGTAAAAGATAAAAAGATTATATTGCAGACACACTTTTATACAATGTGCAAAAAATTTACATTTTACAAGCTTTTGCGATAGTAAGCAATACATACAAAGAAAATGCCAAATATTAGGATGTATTCCACCAAATCTATGAAAAAGTACGTAATGGAAACCTTCCACGACATTGTTTGTCCGTATAGGCGTACCAAAAACGGAAACTTTTTCTTTCAAAGGAAGCCACACACGCATTAAATAAACAGTAAACTGCAATACAGCAGGATACTCTGTCGATATCAGATCAGCCTCTTCTTGTATTATCTGCAATCCTTCCTCAAATGCATTGACCGGTGCCAATGGCAAGGCCATAGTAAAACCAAGAACCTTTCTAGGGGCTAGAGTTAGACCTAATGCTCTCCAACGTCTTAACACGGCCTGCATAAAATATAATATTGAATATAATATTAAATCATACTTAACAAGCAGATGAGTTACATAGCAATAAAAAATAGCTTTATAAAAATTACAAAAATATTTGTTTTTGTCGTTTGCATACGTACCTGATTAAAATGAAACCAACAACCAGTTATACGTGCTTCTGGAAAAATCTCTCTTGCAACTGTCATTGCCGCACGTTCATAATCACTCATGACTGACTTCACTCCTTGCAGTGCATTCGGATGGAGTTCCTTTGCCACTCGCCAAATCGCATTATACACATCTATGGTGCGCTTCTCACACAATATAAAGAGGACCGGTATACCCTAATGGATAAAAGCAAAAAATATATATAGCATAAAAACGTCTTATCAACATTTGTAAGAAGATCAAAAGCTATTAAATGAATCTAACACACATGAACGCACGCACGCACACACACACACGCACGCACGCACACGCACGCACGCACGCACGCACAACATACCGTGTCCATATATCGTATATGAATGGTATATAATTGGGCAAAAGATGGCACTCTGGGAACGACCTGTTGAAAAGGATAAATTTCTTCAAGTAATGTATATAAGGATATTAAGGATACATATTTAGGACTAACTATTATTAATATAAGGATTGGTATATATTTTGATAACTTTTGCTCACAATCTTTGTTCTTACAGCTTTCATTTAAATCTCGAATGTTGCTTACCGAAAATGTACCGTCCATGAATATTTCTGTGGATGCTGCTAGCGCGTTTAGTAGGGTATTAGTTGTAAATAGCACTGCTCTATGGCCATTATCAGATAATACTGTGCCTTTATAAATGTGTTCGGTCGGCTGATAATTCGCTAATGCTACCTCAAGACCGGCAATAGTCTGTGGTGTCTCCGGTCTGTGACGTATTTGTTCTCTGTACAGAAAACTTCTCATAGTACGGTAAGATAATTTTTTCGCAGATACTGGATTTCTGTAAGAAGCATTGTAAACAAAATTATCTAACAATAAGTTAAAAGGTTTGACATTTTTAATCTTGTAACGGCCTATCTTTTGGATCGAACGCGGACTAACTCGCCGGATCAGGAGTTCGATAGATGGCCCAGAGACAGAAATCAGATTACAATGCACACTAGATGGTTTATTTAAACTGATACATACAGGTCTGAGAATTTACGACACGGTAACGGCACGCGGTATTTACAACGGAAGATAGTGCATGTGCACTCGGCGCGGTGTGACGGAACGCGATATTAACGGAGCGCGGTATTTACAACGGAGAATAGTGCATGTGCACTCGGAACGCGATATTAACGCAGCGCGGTATTTACAACGGAGAATAGTGCATGTGCACTCGGAACGCGATATTAACGGAGCGCGGTATTTACAACGGAAAGCAGTGCATGTGCACTCGGCGCGGTCTGACGGAACACGATATTAAGGATGCTGGGGCCCTGGGGCTAACGGTAGCGAGAGTACTCGTTGCGAGACCGAGCGTGCTCGACCCCGCGTAACCGTGCCTTCAGGGAGGCGGTGGTGGAAAACGACGACACCCGAGAGCCCTCGGTCGAGACTCAGAGCCCTGAACCTCGTTGGTGTGTCACCCTAGGAGTTGGCAGGTAGACTTCGTCGGGAAAAAGCGGAAAGCTCGGATGAAGACGAAGTCGCTCTTTTTCCGGAGCGCCGGCTTATATATCCCGGCGCGCCGGGCCCGGTGGGAGGGAGGCCGATCTTCGGGCGAGCCGCGTGGGGGTATGCTGACGCGCGCTCGCCTTCGGCGCGGATCGGCTCCCTCCGGCGCTTGTCGGTGCCGTGCGAAGAAGGCACCGGTGCTGCGATTTCCCGCGCACACGGTGCTGTGGGTACGTTTAAAAAATGTGGGCGCACCGCGCCCTGTCCTCGCCCGACGGAGGATAGGTCGGGCGGCATCCGGCGGGTGGTAGCCGGGGACGATGCTTGACGATGGGGGTGCATCGTTATAATCTGATAATGTGAATATAATTAAAATTGCTTAATATTTGTGTTATGTATGTGGGTTGGGAAGGGTGTGTACATTCGACTCTCCCGGTTTAATACAAGTATATCCCGCTTGATTCAAACCGCTTACAAAATTAAGTCGATCCGCTCCGGTATCGCGTCCGCTCAGGACCAATCCTGAGCGGACACGATACCGGAGCGGATCGACTTAATTTTGTAAACGGTTTGAATCAAGTGGAATATACTTGTATTAAACCGGGAGAGTGTACACACCCTTCCCAGCCCACATACATAATACAAATATTGGCCATACCCGTTGGCCATACCCGCTCTGCGTGAGCGGAAGAGGACAGTGGTAAAAGCACGCATCGGTCACGTGGTTCACGTTTACCGAGCACGCGCATCTAAATACGTAATATAAATCTATCCATAACCATTTGTTTGTTTTCTTTTCAAATTATTTTATTTGATTGATTAATTAGAACGGAAAAGATAAAGATTTATTTACTTAGATTAATCAAACATTTTCTCAGTTTAAACAATTTGAAAGTTTCGTAGATTTTCAAAGGAATTGTCTTCTGTATTTACATTAGCATAATGTAAGGTAACGTCTATGCCGAAAGCGATTGCAAGTGCATTGTTGAAAATGTATAATATTTAGAAAAGCTATTATATAATTATTTAAAATTTTATATGTGCAGCTCCTATTATACGTATAGTACGTGTCAATACAGATAACTAAAATAAATTTTTACGAAGCGCTTATTTATTCCCATTGGGAAATTAAAATCTATAATACACGTAATAAAACGTAAATTATATACAGATTTTATTTTCTCAATAGCCAATGGAAATAAACAAACGCAGGCAAAAAATCTGTACCAAACAAATAAAATATACATAGAAAAACAATTGAGAACGCGTCGTATTCTCACATAACGACTTTGTTTATCTAGACTTATCTTAACCCTTGTTTGTCACACTGGGATCAAATCAACCCCACGACCATATATTCTCTTAATTTTAAGTACAGAAACCTATGGGGAGCGGGTCTATAGCGACATCTGTCACAAAAATAATAAATTTTTTTGTAAAAACAACAATTTTTTTATTTGTTGGGGGCTATTTTAATTTTTTTATCATACATAATTTTAATTTTTGGCTATATAACCTACATAACTTTTAAAAGTAAGTTTTTAAGAAGTTCTAAAAAAATTGGCAAGTTAAAATATTGAATAGCTTATTTGTTATAACAATTTTGTCGCTGGGGTAGATTCCACCCCAATGTGGCAAGTACGTGACGTCTACAGAAGTGTGACAAGTAAGGGTTAAGATCGCTTTCTTCGTGTCTTTAAAACTTTCAGATTTCAAACTTCAGACGATAACTGTATAACTGTCTCTCGTACAATATTGTAATTAAATAATGTAGAATAGAAATTTTGTAACATCAAAAGCAAGTAATTGAATTACTTTTTGCATAAATCTTACCGTTAACAACTATTTTTACATGTACACATTTATCTTGTATAAATTAAAAATATTTTAATACTTTGACTTACCGTCGTGTTGTGTTTCCGGGAATCAATAGAAAGAATTTTAATCCAGGCGTTTATTTGATTGCGGGAGATACAGATTGTAATCGTCGTGTAATGCGACTATCGTACAGAGACCCTCCAGACGCTCGCATGCACGCTTGCATGCCGCTCGCTCCCCAGTGCTACCAACGCGCGGCGGACGCAGCGCCGCGAGCACTCTGAGTTACGCGCTCGATCTGAATCGCATATCCTATATTTCCTCCCTTCTTTCACGATCGCGGTTCGTCCCTGGTATGAACTTCTGAGGGGGGTGCCTTGTACGAGTCGATTTCCGAAGTAAAATGTTTTGCCCCCGAGGTGGACTTGCTGGAAGAGTTGATGACTCCGATGAGATCGAAATGTATGATGCTTCTGAAGCGTTACTTAATGAATCATCGGTACTGGGTGCTGGGCTCGCTGTCCTTTCTTCTTGAGGATCTTCGTAGAAGTGAATTCTTCGAGACCGATTATAGTTGGTATCCGATGTCCTAGTCTGTTGTTGGTTTTCTTTTGTCCACCGTGTCCTTATTTGGTCAATATGTCGTTTGTACCGCTTACCGTTGTAGTCTATCTCATAATGTAAGTCTCCTAGACGTGTAACTACGGTACCCGGTATCCATTTATCCATGCGAGGATTATTCGATAGGAAATAAACCTTCTGAGTGGGTCGGAATTCACGAAACGTTGAATTCGCATTCACCACGCTCTGTTGCTTCTGTGTGATCTTTACGCTAATTGGATCTGGTTTAACTAGGTCCAATCTGGATCGTATCGACCTTCCTAAGAATAACTGAGCTGGGGACTGACCCGTCGTCGCATGTGGTGCCTTCCGGTATTGGCATAGAAATTCATTCAAGTTGTGTTGAAGGGATCCTGGCGTCGTTGCCATAGTCTTCAACGTGTTTTTTACGGTTTGAACGTAGCGTTCCGCTTGACCGTTTGTAGATGGGTGATACGGTGCTATTAATTTCTGAAACTTTACACCGTTTTTTTTTGAAGGAATGATTTGAACTCTGCTGCGACAAACTGAGGTCCGTTGTCCGAAACGATAGTGACCGGAACTCCGTATGTAGCAAATAGTTTTTCCAAGATAGTGATTGTAGATGATGCCGTCGTAGAGCTTGTCGCTTTCACCTCCAGCCATTTACTATATGCATCGACAATTATGAGTAGCATCTTCCCTGCCACTGGTCCCGCGTAGTCGATGTGTATACGTTCCCACGGACCTTTTGGGTACTCCCAGTGGTGATGCCTGTATTTTGGAGGTTCATGCGCGTTCTTTGAGCAGTCTGCACAAGTTTTAGCTGCCTTTTCGATAGCAGAATCAATGCCAGGCCAGAAAACGAATGATCTTGCTAGGCCTTTCATTTGACGATTCCGATGTGTGCTGTATGTAGTTCGCTCAGTATGGCTTCTCTAAAGACCGGTGGTATCACAACCCGATGTTCGAAGACTAAACAGTTGCTCCCCAATCTATAGTTGGCTTCCGGTGCTTTGTATCCATGCCGATATAATTCTTGACCTGATTCTAAATGTTGAAGTATTTGTCCCAAGTGAGGATCCTTTCGAGTTTCACGTGCAATGTTCTCGGCTTTAATTGGAAGCTGTCTTATCTGGTGTAGGACGAATAGATCGAATTCATCGTACTCTGCCTCTTCTCTTTCTTTGAGCGACATTTGATGTGTAGTAAGCGTAGATGCAGGTATCGGTACTCTTGAACAATAGTCCGCGTTGGTATTTTCTCCTGTTGGTTTGAACACGACATCAAAATCAAAGTGTGCTAAGTAATCGGCGTAATTGGCCATTCGGCTAATACAGAGGGTGGGCAAGGATTTCTCTGGGTGTAAAATCTGCGTTAATGGCTTGTGATCCGTTATGATTGTAAAGTGTCGGGCGTACAGGTAGTGAAAGAATTTCTGAACGGCCCATACTATTGCTAATGCTTCTTTGTCTATCTGCGGGTAGCGTTGCTCTGCAGCACTCATTGTACGGCTCGCATATGCGATTGGTCGTTCCTGTCCGTTATTCAGTTTATGTGATAGGACGGCTCCCAGTCCTGTCTTGCTGGCGTCTGTTGCAATTAACAGCGGGCGTTCCGGATCGTATGGCATTAGCACTTGGGGCGAAGTTAGGATGTCCTTGATCTCTTTGAAAGCTTTTTCTGCCGCCGTCGTCCATCTGAACGGTTTAGTGCGTAGCATGTCCCTGAGAGGTCGATCCTTCGTGGATAAATCTGGGATGAAGGAGCTACCACCGAACTACCACAAACCACTGAAGCAGCAAGGTCCGAAAGAACTAGGCGACAATTATTCGTGCTACGGCTGTAGCGGTGGACATACGAGAAATCACTGTCGCTTTCGCGATGCAATTTGCAATTCATGCGGTAAAAAGGGACATATTGCGAAAGTGTGTAAGTCGAAAGAATCGCGTACGGATACACGAGCAGTCGCAGCTATACAACCGACGGAAAACATCGATACGATTCAATGTTTAAACAAAGTTAACGCGGTAAATTCGACCGATAAGCATATGATCGATGTTACTATAGATGGTAAAATGTTGCAAATAAAGGTAGACACAGGCGCACCATGCGGCATTGTAAATGTGAATACATTGCGTAAAATTAAACCGGATTTCGCTTTAGAAAATTCGGATAGACAGTTTGTCAGCTACACCGGTCATCGGATTCCGTGTATAGGGCGTATTCTAGTTAAAGTTACTATCGGTAATACTACTCGAAAACTTAATCTGTTCGTAGTCAGAGGACACTTCGATGCACTATTCGGAAGGGAGTGGATCTCACATTTCGTACACGAAATCAACTTCGTTAACCTCTTTTCAGCGGGGAAAACGAATACAATACATACAATCAGTACAGCCACTCCGCAGTTAACCCAGGAACAGACCGTGCGACTAAATCAATTGTTAGATAAGTACAAAGATGTCTTTAATTCAAAAGCAGGTACACTTAGTGGTCCGCCTATTTCCTTACATAAAAAACCGGGTACAACGCCAGTATTTGCGAAAGCTAGGGAAGTACCATTAGCACTGCGAGAAGCGTATGCGAAAGAAATAGATGCGAAAATACAGTCAGGTTTTTACAAAAGGGTAGACTATTCAGAATGGGCTTCGACAACTCATGTAGTAGTTAAAAAGAACGGTAAACTGCGCATTGCAGGTAACTATAAACCAACGGTGAACTCCCGTTTAGTTGTAGACGAACATCCAATTCCAAAAAAGGAACATTGTTTAGCCAATTAGAAAGTGCGAAAATTTTCTGCCATCTGCATGCTTCAGATGCTTACTCCCACCTGGTTCTTGACGAGGAATCCAGCCATATGCTCACACTCAATACGCCAACGCACGGACTAATTCGTCCAACTCGAGCGGTCTACGGAACAGCCAGCATTCCTGCGATCTGGCAACAAAGAATGGAAGAATTAAGAAAAGGCCTACGAAACACTAAAAATTTCTACGACGACTTCTACATTTATGCAAAGGACTTTGAGTCACTCTTACAAATTCTGGACGAAACGCTACAAAGATTCCAAGAACATGGCCTGCATCTCAACCGCGAGAAATGTGTATTCGCTACATCATCTATTGAATTTCTGGGACATAAAATCGATTCTCAAGGTATCTACAAACTCGACAAACATATTCAAGCAATTAAGAATGTACCGAAACCGAGCACGCCGGAAGAATTACAATTATTTCTAGGGAAAGCAACCTACTATAGCTCCTTCATCCCAGATTTATCCACGAAAGATCAATCACTCAAGGACATGCTACGCACTAAACCGTTCAGATGGACGACGGCGGCAGAAAAAGCTTTCAAAGAGATCAAGGATATCCTAACTTCGCCCCAAGTGCTAATGCCATACGATCCGGAACGCCCGCTGTTAATTGCAACAGACGCCAGCAAGACAGGACTGGGAGCCGTCCTATCACATAAACTGAATAACGGACAGGAACGACCAATCGCATATGCGAGCCGTACAATGAGTGCTGCAGAGCAACGCTACCCGCAGATAGACAAAGAAGCATTAGCAATAGTATGGGCCGTTCAGAAATTCTTTCACTACCTGTACGCCCGACACTTTACAATCATAACGGATCACAAGCCATTAACGCAGATTTTACACCCAGAGAAATCCTTGCCCACCCTCTGTATTAGCCGAATGGCCAATTACGCCGATTACTTAGCACACTTTGATTTTGATGTCGTGTTCAAACCAACAGGAGAAAATACCAACGCGGACTATTGTTCAAGAGTACCGATACCTGCATCTACGCTTACTACACATCAAATGTCGCTCAAAGAAAGAGAAGAGGCAGAGTACGATGAATTCGATCTATTCGTCCTACACCAGATAAGACAGCTTCCAATTAAAGCCGAGAACATTGCACGTGAAACTCGAAAGGATCCTCACTTGGGACAAATACTTCAACATTTAGAATCAGGTCAAGAATTATATCGGCATGGATACAAAGCACCGGAAGCCAACTATAGATTGGGGAGCAACTGTTTAGTCTTCGAACATCGGGTTGTGATACCACCGGTCTTTAGAGAAGCCATACTGAGCGAACTACATACAGCACACATCGGAATCGTCAAAATGAAAGGCCTAGCAAGATCATTCGTTTTCTGGCCTGGCATTGATTCTGCTATCGAAAAGGCAGCTAAAACTTGTGCAGACTGCTCAAAGAACGCGCATGAACCTCCAAAATACAGGCATCACCACTGGGAGTACCCAAAAGGTCCGTGGGAACGTATACACATCGACTACGCGGGACCAGTGGCAGGGAAGATGCTACTCATAATTGTCGATGCATATAGTAAATGGCTGGAGGTGAAAGCGACAAGCTCTACGACGGCATCATCTACAATCACTATCTTGGAAGAACTATTTGCTACATACGGAGTTCCGGTCACTATCGTTTCGGACAACGGAC
The DNA here is from genome assembly GCA_030770225.1 of Temnothorax unifasciatus. Classification (NCBI taxonomy): domain Eukaryota; kingdom Metazoa; phylum Arthropoda; class Insecta; order Hymenoptera; family Formicidae; genus Temnothorax; species Temnothorax unifasciatus. The sequence goes on along the minus strand of JASTWK010000995.1, from coordinate 8,445 downwards.
CTCAGTTTGTCGCAGCAGAGTTCAAATCATTCCTTCAAAAAAAAAACGGTGTAAAGTTTCAGAAATTAATAGCACCGTATCACCCATCTACAAACGGTCAAGCGGAACGCTACGTTCAAACCGTGAAAAACACGTTGAAGACTATGGCAACGACGCCAGGATCCCTTCAACACAACTTGAATGAATTTCTATGCCAAAACCGGAAGGCACCACATGCGACGACGGGTCAGTCCCCAGCTCAGTTATTCTTAGGAAGGTCGATACGATCCAGATTGGACCTAGTTAAACCAGATCCAATTAGCGTAAAGATCACACAGAAGCAACAGAGCGTGGTGAATGCGAATTCAACGTTTCATGAATTCCGACCCACTCAGAAGGTTTATTTCCTATCGAATAATCCTCGCATGGATAAATGGATACCGGGTACCGTAGTTATACGTCTAGGAGACTTACATTATGAGATAGACTACAACGGTAAGCGGTACAAACGACATATTGACCAAATAAGGACACGGTGGACAAAAGAAAACCAACAACAGACTAGGACATCGGATACCAACTATAATCGGTCTCGAAGAATTCACTTCTACGAAGATCCTCAAGAGGAAAGGACAGCGAGCCCAGCACCCAGTACCGATGATTCATTAAGTAACGCTTCAGAAGCATCATACATTTCGATCTCATCAGAGTCATCAACTCCTCCAGCAAGTCCACCTCGGGGGCAAAACATTTTACTTCGGAAATCGACTCGTACAAGGCACCCCCCTCAGAGGTTCATACCAGGGACGAACCGCGATCGTGAAAGAAGGGAGGAAATATAGGATATGCGATTCAGATCGAGCGCGTAACTCAGAGTGCTCGTGGCGCTGCGTCCGCCGCGCGTTGGTAGCACTGGGGAGCGAGCGGCATGCGAGCGTGCATGCGAGCGTCTGGAGGGTCTCTGTACGATAGTCGCATTACACGACGATTACAATGTATCTCCCGCAATCGAATAAACGCCTGGATTAAAATTCTTTCTATTGATTCCCGGAAACACAACAGTCGGCATACCATATCGAATATAGCTTTTGGTTTCATGATTGTTTCTCGACAAACTTGCAGCATTTCCTGCTTCATTTCAACCTCTTGTAACGTTGTCTCGATCGGTGGATGATTGTGCGATGTTTTTAAAGTGTACGTCTCGTCCTGATTTCGTTTCAATATCCCGTAGCAATCTAGACTTCGCCGCGATGAACATCGATAGATGCCACTGCATCGTTTATCTCTATGATAAACATGTCCATCGTATACGAATATGGACGTACCATTATGTTTACCCGGTACTTCCTCCATTGTAGCACGTGCACTATTTTGTTATAGGAAATAACGAGCTAAAATAAGCTATATCGATATATACTTATAATCACTATAATGTATACACGTTACGAGAAAAATTTTTTCTCTGCCGTTAATAAATGAAACAAAACTATCCACAATTAAAAGAAGAAATATATATCTTACAATAAGCCTTTCGTTCAACCTTCGTTATATCTCTGCGAACATTCGTGAAGACGACGTATGCGGAAGTGCCGAATCGCGAGTACTTATCGCCTTGGTATAATAGTTTTGCTAGAAAGCATAACGAGAGTCGTAATGTGATCAGGCATCTATTGGCTACCGTTTCAATTGTTTCAGTGCGCGCTGAGCACGCGACTATAAACCCTAAAGGCCGGTATTCATAGTCGGTTCTTATATTTAAGACCATCTTAAGTACAATTTTAAGATGTCATTAACCAATCACAGAGCCGTATTAGCATCTTAAGATATTACTTATCTGAAGATCTGATTATGAATACCGGCCTATGAATACCGGCCCTATTGTAGATGGGCATTAAAACTTCGTCCGTTTGCATGCTTTTATGCTGTGTGTGTGTGTGCGCGCGCGCGCGCGCGCGCGTGTGCGCGTGTGTGCGCGTGTGCGTGCGCGTGCGTGCGCGTGTGCGTGTGTGTGCGTGTGTGTGCGTGTGCGTGCGCGCGCGCGCGCGTGTGTGTGTGTGTGCGTGTGTACGCGCGCGCGCGCACACACACAAACACACACACACACAGATATATATTTTGAAATTGTGCTTTGTGTGTGTTTTTTTAGTACGTGTAATAATATATTGCATTACCGTAACTTTTTTATATGTATATATTTTTTATTACTGCAGGCTTTCGCTGAGAGAATTTTTGCAAACACTTAGCAACGTATCGAAAATGCCCGAGGAAAACTTTGGTTTGTCTTATATGCTATATACCTAATATGTGCTACGCAACATACATTTTGTAGAAAAGGGAAAAAAATATATTTTTATTGCAGATTTGCAAGCCGATACTCTGGACAGTCTAGACGACACCCTAGGATATCAAGAAACAATAGATAGCAATCTGTTAGACGCGTATACAGGTATTGCATATAATATTTTAAAATTACCATTTTTATCTATCAATCGTCCTCCTAAAGTGCAGTTTACACTTTCGTTCTATTTCTGACATATTATAAAGGCAATTATATTCCATCGTTGTTTTCGGATTATTTTATACAATATGGAATGGTGTACCTACAGGATGTTGATATAGAAAGTATTTTAAGAGTTTGTTATATTTACATGCACTTTTATGATAGGAAAAAGAACAAATTTTTTTATATTTATATTTGTATGTGAAAGAAGGAAAGGAACTTTTCTTTACTTCCTTTACTTTTTATTCATATTTTAGTTTTATAAATTTCTGTAAATACTTATATTATTATGTATTATTCGTTATTTATAGTGCAGGAACCTGTCGCCATGTCACGTGCCGTTATTGAAGATCAAGGGGCAGTAATAGATCCGATAATTACCAACATTGCATCGAATAAATATGATGGATTATCACGAGGTACGTTTAAAAGATTTCACGTCGTCATTTGGTTATAGATAAATAATTCTTGCAAAGTCTATCCAAGTCAATGTTTTAATTTCATTTTAACCAAAATTTGAGATGTTTAAAAAAGGAAGTTTCGGTAAATTCTCTAAATATAGTCGGAAATTATTACTTTTTAATTATATAAATTAAGCATGTTGAATATCAGGTACATTACTGAGATAATTTTTGATTAATATTTTATTGAGAGTGCCTAAAAGTTTTTCAATATCATTAATTAATCACGTAGAAAAAAATTACATATAGGAAATGACATAGGTACGCACATTCGCATATTTGTTAATAGTATTATGTAAAATTGAAATTTTACATACAAGACTTATATATTGTGATAAAGATCTTTTATCTGTACTAAGAACGAAATCTCAATGATTCAAATGCGCAATTTACTGTGTCGATAATAATTTTATTAGAAAAAATAGTCTTACAGTAAATTCTATGATGTTGTTTTTGATACTTAAGTGTTGGTCTACAACCTTTTACAACCTTTTAAAGGATATTTAAGCTCTAAGCCGTAAGAAATTGACCAATCTTAATTGAGTATTCTCCTCGCATTCCATTGTGATTGGTCAATTTCTTACGGCTTAGAGCTTAAATATCTTTTAAAGCAAGGTTGTAGACCAGCACTAATCTGTCTGTATATACGATTAATTATTGATTTTATAGAATGATACATATATATATTTTAAATCCTAATTAAATATGTTCCATATCGCGTATATCGATAATATGATTTATATACAAGAGCATATAAAATTTGTAATATTAAAAACATATTTTTGCAAAGCCCTGCATGTGCGTATAATCTATTTTAATTTTATTTATTTCTTATTGAGTTCTTTCTTTCTTATTAATGTGTATATCATCTAATGTCTCAGTTTTTATTAATCTTTTTGTTCAATTTCGGCAGCACCGATTTTATCGACGAATCGGAGCCGAATTCAGAACCACTATTGATGGACCATATAAGAACGAACGAGGACTTACCTCAACGTAGTCGCGGGAGACTACGTCTTCGCAGACGCGGTTGCAATCTGCAGAGAGGTAGGATAATTTGTATCTTTATATACTTATAGTATAAACACAGCCACACACAGACAAAATTATTAGGCCCCCTTTTTCTTCTGAATATCTTGGAACTGAATAAGAGTAAACTTTTTATTGTTTTCATCTTTATTGATCTCATGAATAGTTCAAACAATTAAGGTACAGTTTATTATCTTTTTTATGGAAACGACAATAGTATTCAGAAAACTGTTCACCTTGTATTTTGACTTTGATTAATACAGACGCAATTATTTCCATTTTACAAGCAATTGCTAGACTTTTTTTGTCTGTAGGCAGTGAACAGACAAAAAGTCTAGCAATTGTTTGTGAAATGGAAATAATTGCGTCTGTATGAATCAAAGTCGAAATACGAAGTAAACAGTTTTCTGAGTAATATTGCTGTTTCCCTAAAATGTAATATGTATAATAGACTTTATACCTCAACTGTTTGAACAATTCACGAGATTAATAAGGATGAAAACGACACGTAAACAAAAAACTTATTCGTTCCAAGATATTCAGAAGAAACAAAGGGTGTGCCTAATAATTTTGTCTCTATGCCTGCATATACATCTTATAAATGTATGTATATTGTATAGATATCGTATGATATATACAGGATTTCTATAAAGTCTATTGCCATCCCTATATTTCGGAATGGAACCCTCTATATTGTAGTATATCATTTGAAAGGGCATAAGAAAAGAAAATTTTTGGCGCAAACCAGAGATCGATACAATTATCCGTTCGGGAATTTTTAAGATCTCCTGGGATTCTCCCTTGGGAGGACAACCTCTCCATCTTCCTTAAAAGAGTAGCCCCTCAAAATGATCGAACACGTATTTCGCGGTTTTTTATAATGTTGAGCCGTTTCCAAAATATAGGGGGTGGCAACAGATTTTTATAGAAATAACCCTGTATATCAATATTTTAAAACATATAAAAAAGATCTTTTATTTTCTACTAATCTTTTCTATTTAATTAATGTAAAGCAGCGATTATTGCCGAATCAGAGTCGGATTCAGAACCATTACTGGAGAATATTATAACGAACGACTTACCTCCACGTAGTCGCGGGGAGACCTCGCAGACGCGGTCGCATCTGCAGACATGTAAGATATAATTTGTATCTTGTAGATAACTATAATATGAGGGTGTTTAGTTAGAAAAATTTGGGGGAATATTCCTTGGTTTATTTTTAGGAAGAGAGGTTCTTCTAAACATATGCCCTAAAATCTACGTTGTTTTCAAACGTGGCGTTATAGCTTCTTTCTTTTATGTTGATATCAAAGAAATCTGTCGCGAGTGAGTTGTCGCTTTATTTTAAAAGCTTCAATGAAGAAATCAGGGGGTATAGAAATAGGTGTCAATCATTAGGGGCAAGATCGTGCGCGGGTCTGTGTCAAGGAGAATGATGGAAGAATCCCAGTGCAAACTATTTACAGTTGATTAACAAATTTTGGTTCGGAACTCTTTAACCATTTTCCCTACAATCCGGATTTCGCCTACAATAATTGTCACTCTATTTCAATATTTTTTAAACAGTAGCTGTTTTGTCAACGTTCAATTTATCGGCGGCAAAATTGTTTGACACAGCCAAACAAGCTGGTACTTATAATGCATTAAGTATATTTGCGATGAAATTGTGAGTTCGTTTCGTGCTGAGATTGAGCGGATGTCAGATGAGATGCAAGGGCTAGCGGGGAGAGTCGCGGAGATTGAGAACACGTTATCATCCGCCTCCCCCTCCATCGATCAGGAGGAATTAATGGAGGAGATTTCCGAGAGGGAGAGAAGATCTTCGAACTTAATTTTTTATAACCTTGATGAGTTAAATTCTCCATCTCCTGGGACCGATGGCGTTTCGAGTGATTTGTCCTTGGTTGAAGAAATAATTCGTAAGATACGGCCCCAAAACCCTCCTCATATCAAGATTCGGAGACTCGGCGCTTTTAAACAGGGTCATGCAAGGCCTTTGCGAGTCTCACTGCCATCCAAATCTGACGCCATCGACATACTGAGGAGGAAGAAGAGTTACTCCGGGCCAGTTGCTATCAAACAGGATTTAACCAAGAAGCAGCGTGATCATTTCGTTTGTGTTCAGAAGCGGTTTGAATCGCTTAAAGACACTGGTGTTACCGATATGACTTTAAGATTTATTAACGGTGTGCCGAAAATTATAAAAGCTCCCACTAATATGCACCAAAAAAACGCGACTATCACCCTTTAGCGTATTATCAGAATGTGAGGGGTTTAAGGACGAAATTGGGCTGATCTGCGGTGTTCTGATCAATTCTTCCGTGCTAAAATTGACTTTATTATTTTTACAGAAACGTGGCTTAATTCTGGTATATCTGATGCTGAGCTGGGCCTAAGTAATTTTAAATTTTCCGTTGTGACAGAGATGAACATACTAGCATCTACTCGAGGGGCGGCGGTGTTTTAATTGCTGTCCGTAATTGCTTTTCCAGCCGTTGTATTAAAATATCTCCTTCTAACATTGAACATCTCTTTGTTGAAGTAAGGATCGGGTTGTCGCGTATTTATTATTGTCGCTGTATATATTCCGCCTAATTCTTCGCCCGATGTTTATGAATCTCACTGTCGTTCCGTGCTGGATGTTTGTTTTTCTTGTCCTAATGCTATTATTTTTGGAGACTTCAACCTGCCAAATATTATCTGGCATCAAAACAATTCATCTCTGAATTATATTGCCAGGGGCGGCTCACAATTAAGACAAGCTGATATCGTCAATAAATACTTTAGTCTTTGCAATTTTCGGCAATTTAATTCTATTAGTTAATGCACTGGGAACGAGCTTGACCTTATTTTTTCCTCTCTAGATAGTATTCACGTATATGCTTCCCTCGAGCCTCTCCTTCCTTGCGATGCACATCATCCTGCTCTCGAATTTGCCTTGCCACTTCCCATTGCTGCTCGACCTTCAAGGAATTCATTCTGCAGACCGTGTTTTAAGCGCGCAGATTTTTCAGCAATTGATGACTATTTAGGTCAGATTGACTGGGACTCTGCCTTTGCTAATATTCCGGTGAATGAGGCCACTGAGCTTCTTTACTTTTACTGAATTTTGCGATCAATGCTTATGTCCCTCTTATGTGATTTTCGAATCTACTTATCCAGCATGGTTCACTAAAGAATTAATTTCTCTAATCAGGGCCAAGAAGGCGGCTCATTTAAAATATAAATGCACTCACTTATTCTCTGATTATTTATCTTTCTCACACCTTAGAGCTAGATGTAAATCTCTGTCGGCCGTTTGCTGGTCTGATTTTATTGACAGATCTGAACATGCGCTATCGAATAATACGAATCTTTTCTGGGGCTTTATCAGAAACATCAGATCTTCCGAACCTTGCGCCCTCTCAGATTTTGCATAATGACCATTGACTGGAGGATGATGAATCTATTGCGAACTGCTTTGCTGATTATTTTGATCTGTTTATACTGACAGCGATGTAATCGACGAATACCCTGATTACAATTTTAACTCAAATCACCCCTTAGATCTTTTATCCCTGGACATATCAATCTCGGATGTGTTATAATGAAATTTGTGAGCTTCCATTGAGCTGTTCGCGGGGATGGATGGTATTCCACCAGTATTACTAAAATCATGTATCTTTATCGCTCAAGATTTCTGTGGATAATCTTTAAGAAATCATTGAAGGATGGTACCTTTCCGTCTCTTTGGAAGCAATGTCTCGTCTCTCCGATTTTTAAAGGTGGTGACCGTCAATCGGTTACTAACTATCGTCCCATTGTAAACAAAGTATTATGCCGAAAATTTTTGAAGGCATCGTTGCTCGAAAACTTGGTTCCCTATGTAAAAATATTATTATAAAAGAACAGCATGGATTTGTACCGGGACGCTCGACGACGACAAATCTTGTTAACTATTATGATTTTTAACTTCTGCTGTTGAGAGTGGATCTCAGTGGAGAGAGTGGTTGACTCAGTTTATACCGATTTTAGAAAAGCCTTTAACTCAGTTAATCATACATTTTAATATGTAAACTTCGATCTCTAGGGTTCGGAGGTTCTCTTTTGCGTTGGATATCCTGCTTCCTGTCAAACAGGTCTCAAGTCATAAAATTTAAAAATAGTTTCTCTAGAAGTATAAATGTTTTGTCTGGAGTGCCGCAGGGCTCACATCTTGGACCTCTTTTATTTGTTTTATTATTAATGACATAGCTGCTTTTATTAAATTTTGCTTCTTTTTATTGTATGTTGATGACCTTAAATTATACCGTCGGATTAATGGACCGGCTGATGCACTTTTATTACAACATGACTTATTTGAACTGAGGCCTGGTGTAGGAGGAACTGTCTTCGGCTTAATGTCTCTAAATGTTTTGTCATTCATTTTACTCATAGTCGTAACTCATATTTATATAATTATACTCTTGATGTTTACCTCTCTCAGCAGTGCGCAAG
>JASTWK010000994.1:15000-58671 GCA_030770225.1 Temnothorax unifasciatus | reverse complement strand
TGTACAAAAACATCATTTTCAGATGCAGACATTTTTAATTTTTGATTGCGAATGTGAACTGCAGTAATAAGTGAAGGCTTGTCACTTGAATCACCATAATCAAAGTTCTGAACTGAACACGATCATTCAGAATCTCAAGATTGAGAAACCCATATGATTGATAGGTAGTCCAATATAGCACATAAGTCATAATGACATACTCCTTCAATTAAATCGCACACAAGATTCTCAGTGGTAAGAGTTCAGAACGTGCCATATACAACGAGTCTTGAGTCCTATTTAAGAACATTATTACTTAGTACATCATCTTCATAATTAATTTTATTGCGCAGTACCAGAATATTGACGTAGCAGAATATGCACGTAGCAGTCAGCCTCGCGGCCCGATTACATCGCGCGAGAATATGTTTGATCCCAGTGATACTTACGTGATACTCACACTTACATACTGTCACAAGAATTCCAATTCATACTTCCTCTCAAAACGGCTGATCAATTCACATAATTATGCTGAAGCAGCCACTCTTTCACTTCTTCCATTTTTTAAGAACAGCACTAGGTTACGTATCACCACCGTACTACAGCGCGGACCGCGAGCAATATACGAGCTTACGTGAGCGCGAGTGTCATTTGTTAACCGATCACCGAAGTAGGGCCAAAGCACATATGACAGTTGTAGTCGTGGACGTAAGTAACGCACAAGCTTTGGCGTATCCTGATTTGTCAGGTCGAGAATTACGACCGTCGTATATCGCTACGCCATGTTGTGTGCTTTGGCTCGTAGCATTTTAGAATATTTTTTTGTTTTAGAAACTATTCTTAACAGGAGACTTTTAAAGGGGAATATTCTAAATTTTTTAGAATATTCAATTAGAGGAAAGCTTTAGACGATTTTGTTCTAAAATCAAGAATATGATTTTTTCGGTGTAGAGAAACTCGATTCTCGGCTTCTCGGCTTCTCTTTTGAAACGCGCAAACCTGGCGGCAGCAAACCTGGCGGTTCGTTTTCCTGTTTGCGCTTTTTGACGTCAATGTGAATTTCATCATCGTCAATCATTGTTCCGTGATACGTGATATTGAAAGTCCAATACCGACCTCGTCCTGGTCCTTTTTCTATTTTGCTGAATAACTTGTTCGTTGACAACTCTTGTCGAACTCTATTTTTCCATTGCTCATCTTTTTTGTAGTATTTTTTGCAATATACATAAATATCTTTTACTTGTAATTTGTTTTCAGGCGCCGCCTTGAGCGCCTTGATTATGGCCTGCCTAATATGCTCTGCAGTATGCGGCGGTGGTAATAGGGGAGATCTATGTCCAGAAGTTGCATGATCTACACGGTCGTGTTTAGCTTCACTATGTGCCATAGAGTCTGTACATTGAGACGCACCATCGGAGACATTGCCACCTTCAGCGGATATCAACCAAGAGACAACTCGACCGTTGGAGCATGGCAGAGGAGCATCGTCATCGGCTATCTCTTCTTTTACCACAAACCGTGAATTTGACTTTTTTTTCTTCTTCTTTTTCGTGATATGGCCATTGAGCAGTACTGCTCTTAATATGGCCAGGAGGAACCAATTGTCGTATAAGCCGCAAAGGGCGTCGTAAAAAAACGTTGTAGGCCTCGAAAGGCGCCGATACACGGTACTAATATTGGAAATCACAATGCAGACAGTAACAGTCGCAATACTTGAAAACATTTTTTTGTCCGGACAAACACGTCCGAACACGATCGAGCACGCCAACCGACTTTGACTTCAATTTCGCACTCTCGTGAATTCTTGCCAACTTCACTCACCGCGCACCGGGAACAACCGTCGCGAGGGCGCTACACTTGCTGCTCCCACACCTGCATTTTTCGCACTTTGAACAACGAATATAATGCCGAGATACTTTTACGTATTGCAATATAAGCGACCGCGACGTAAGAGGAATGAGTGTATGAATGAAGGAGAAATATCCGCAGAACACACACATGCCAACCGAAATAATACGATCGCTACTTTGCTGATTCTGGTTAACAATCTTGCGATATCTTGCGTATTAAATCACCGATTTATAAACGCACTCCCACACAGTACAGGTAGATCCTGAGAAAGTACTCATATCGCAAGCGTAGATTGTGTATATCCTGTTGATATTCGAAATACGTCTATATTTTGAGAACGTACTGAGGATGTTCTAATGTCTGCTCTAAAAGCTTACTTGGTATATACTGAAAATATTTTTTGGTATATTGTGAGTATATTAAAAAATAAACGAGCACAGTAACAACTGTGCCGCAAACAACGTAGAACTACGTCAACTGTCACTATTTCATGTTAAAGTATTCAGCGAAGGAAAGTAGACGTAAGGCTACGTCAACTGTCACTATTATTTAGCGAAAGACAATTGGATCTCCCAGAGCTTCAGTCTGGGTCTACAACAAGTGTTTTAAGCCTTAAGAAATTGACCAATCACAGTCAATTATTCTTCTCTAATTTAAATGTGAATGTCAATTTCTTAAGTCCCAGTCTACAATAGGTGTTTTAAGCCCTAAGCCCTAAGAAATTGACCAATCACAGTCAATTATTCTCCTCAAATTCAACTGTGATTGAACAATTTCTTTAGGTTTAGAGCTTAAAACACTTTTCGTAGACCGGGACTAAAGCTTAGGACTTAAAACATCTATTGTAGACTCGGACTTATAGTGTTTTAAAAGCATCTTAACGAGATCACAACTTTTTTTTCAAAAATCAAGTTTTATTTAAAGAAATTAATCACTTTAAAAATGTTTTGAAAACGAGGACTTGTACGACTCATCGGAATTTCGGAATCACTTGTCTCCCTTCAAATAAAACAACTTTTCTTTCTAGATTATACACATTCAGGGTGGAATAAAGCGTGATGAATTTTTATCTTCAAAAGTATTGTTTTTAGAAAAAGAATGTTTTAAACAGAAATTGTTGATTCTAATGTGAGTCATTTCGTACAAGTTCTCGTTTTCAAAAAATTTTAAAGATGACTAATTTCTTTAAATAAAACTTGATTTTTGAAAAAAAAAGTTGTAAATCTCTTCAAGACGTTTCCAAAATAATAAAGTTCTCTTTCGTTAAGAATTTCCTGAGATATTGTAAATTATGTCGTGATACTTTTAATATAAAATATAAAATATCTCGCAAAGTACACACTTTTCGATGATTTTACCTTGATACTTATGTACATAAGATAATGAAAAGAATCGATTGTTGTAAAAACAAACAAACAAACAAAAATTATTTTAAAAAATTTGATTGCATTTTGTAGACGCATTCAATTTTATAAAATTGCAATGTACAAATTAATATTATTGCTTCCTCATAGAGGAAGCTTTGTTTCCGTAAAAAATTTTTTTTAGTTGTCGCCAATGTGTTCAGTATGTTCTAAAACGTCAAAAAATTGCATTTAAAAAAATGTCCGTATGTGTGTGTGTGTGTGTATGCTTTCATTATTCTACGTACAACAGTAAAATTAGGTGAAATTAAAATTAGGTTGGTAAAATTATATTTATAAAAACTTAGCTTTAAAAATGTCTTCATCTATCCCTTATAGAAGAAACAACTATAATTGCAAAGAAAACATACAAAATTATAGCAATTATTGTAATATTTACTATAGTTTTGTGTATTTTTTTGCAACTACTGGTAGTATTTTTCTACTGGTAGTATTTACTACTGGTAGTATTCTTCTGTATAGAAAAATAAAGCTATCTGCAACATAAAAAATAAAATAAGCCTATCTACAATTCTCAAGCGTCGTCTACAATGGTAGCAGGAGTAGTGGATTAAGATTATAAGACGTCAGAGCCAGTTGGTTTTCCGGTGTAATAAGGTGTAAAGGTGTAAAGTAAGCGAAATGGTTTTTTCGCTTATGACCTTATTCTATTACATCAGAAAACCAGCTTACTCTGACATCTTATAATCTTAATCCACTATTCCTGTTGTCATTGTAGACGACGCTTCATACCTACTAATGTTATAGCAATAACACGTTGCAGTCGAAGATGTTCTTTGAATTCTGCGTTTGTCCAGCTGTGCACAACTTCAATATAATTTTCAATCCAATGCCTTTTTCGACCAACCAGGAGTATTTGCAAAATTGGAAATAAAATATCCTGATTGTGCTCGTCATCACTATCTGATGAAAATTCACTGCTGCTGTTACTGCTACTGCTACAACTGCCGCTGCTGCTACCGCTGCCGCTGCCAGTACGTCCTTGGTAACCGAATTTTCTAGGTCCAGGACCCTAATTTCGCCGGAATTCTGCGGTCTTGAAACTATGACTCCTTTTCGTCCTTCAAATAGTTTTGACATACACGCGGCGAGGGCGTCGGCCTTGGTCGCCCCATCCACCCCGGGAATCTCTATAAGGATAGCCCCTGTTTGGGCTCTCCTGTTTTTTAAGCCTCTCTCAATTCCTAGTTCCCCCAGGGAGATTTTCTTCTTAGCCTCCTTCATCAGAGATTCATAATTTTTCTTGAGGCTTGTAAGTGTAATTGCCGCCGTGCGTGACGGTTTCTTACTCCCCTTCTTCTTTGGGGTCTCATTTTCGACACCATTGCTGTTCCTTCCGCTTGTTGAGTTCGACGCCTGGGATGCTTTCCTAGTTTCGCCGCCACCGGTCGATTTCTTCCCCCCAGATAAGGTTTCATTTCACCGGAGGTTTTATTTATCTGCGGTTTACCTTTCTTTACTACATTGGCAAATGTTCCCTTGGTTTCCACTGCGTTCTGTTGATTCGCAATAGTGCTGGATTTCTTGCCGTTTGCACTCGCCTTCCTAGTCTCACTCTTTACGATAGACTTGGGTCCACCCCTGTCCGTCTCTCGATTATTGTCTGCAGCATTCTTCTTATTTTTCTTGCTGCTGCTGCTGCTGCTGCTGCTGCTCGTGGTCGGAGTCCATTTAGGGTTTGGGCCCCCCTTTCTATTGACTGACGGGACAGTACTTATCTCCTTATTGGATGTGATGTTGTGGCTCAATTTCGCCAAGACTGGGGCCAACATGGTTTCTATCCTGCTCGAGATTCTACTAAGAATCCTGTCTTCTAGAGTAGACAGAGCAGGTGAAGTAGGTGGCTCGGCTTCCATCTCGACCTCGTTGCATACCTCTACCCTTGGGGGTATGGCCGGTTCCAACAAGGCTGGCTCGTGGTTTAACAGGGAAGTTTTTAGCACAGGCGGTGCGCCGGCCTTCTCAATCTCCATCAGAATCTTCCGTCTTTTTTCTTCAGAAGCTCTGCCTTTTTTTTCTTCTTCAGTTTTTTGTCGAGACCTCTGCCTACTTTTTTCATCTGAGGATGAACTATCCTCCAGACGATTGTACCTGGATTTCTTCCCCCTCTTTTCAGACACTGTCATGGATGTGTTACGCTCGGGATTTTGCGCAACCATATCTATATCCATGGAATTGTCGTTCCTGGCCCTACAGAATTCTTCAATTCTCTCTCTCAGATTACGACTTTCCTCCTCTAGTGTTGTAATTCTACTGCGGAGTTCCTCCAATTCATCGTCTTGCTCAACTCCGTTGTCTTCTCCTATGCGTCCCATCAGCCTCGTAGTTGCTGCCGAGATAGAAGCCGCCACGTTGTTCAACTTGCTCAAGACCGTGCCTTTAAATTTGGCCGCCTTGAGGAAATTATCCAGAACCCTAACTTGTTCAAGGACAACATTCGGAAGATTTTCCGTGGTTGTCTGTTGAAACTCCCTCAGGAAATCCCTCTCCTTATCTTTTCGATTTTTTGATAGGCTGGGGATTGGGTTCTCCACTATTCTCCTCTCTAGGTCCTTATCATTCTTCTCTAGTTGGCCCAGAGGAAGAGCACACTCCGTATCAGACGGAGGCCCTGAAGAGCACGCTCCGTCTGAAAAGAGTCAAGGTCCCTGGTAGTGAGCACACCTTGATCAAAAGAGTTATGTCAGAGGCCCTGGTATGAGCACACCTGACTGGTGAACTCGAAGGTCACTGGAGAAGTCCCGCTGAGCTGCCCTTTATATAGGCATCGGTGTCGAATCTTCCTTACGAGTGAATTAGCTGCCGATGCCCCGCGTAGCGGGCGCGCGCCGAATTTTTGCACCGATCAATACCGTGCTACCGCCCGCGCCGCGCGCCTCCCGTCATACTGCCGGCGTCGCGCGCGCACCGTCGCACGCCCGTGGCGGACAGCCGACCGCCACATGACCTTCTTGGTTGTTTTAGAGTTCCGAGAAACGGACTGGAGGACGTGATATTCGTCCGCTTCTCGTCCGTTGCTGTTGCTGCGGGTTTTCGGGAGTTCGTGCGGTTTCCGTTGATGGCTGAGCTGGTTCCGGTTTTTCTCACTCCAGAATGTAGGCGGGTTTTAATCTGTCTATTGATACGTTGACAGGTCGTCCATTGATGCAGATCTTGAAGGTTTTCTCTCCTCTGTTTAGAACTTTGAATGGTCCATCGTATGACGGCTGCAAAGCTCCTATTGGTGCGTCATGTCGAAGAAACACTTGTTGCGTTGTAGCTAAGTCTTTATACGTGAATGTAGCTTTCTGTCCGTGTCTCTTTAGCTTTGGTTGCAGGTTTCTCATAATTTTATTTAGTCGTGCTGCGAAACCTTCTGTGTCGTCAAGTTTTACGCTGGTCTCTTCGAGGAATTGTCCGGGTAATCGGATTGATTCTCCAAAGATCATTTCAGCTGGTGTCGCCTGTAGGTTTTCCTTCCAAGCTGCTCGAATGCCCATCAGGATCACCGGTAGTATTTCTGCTCATTCTTCCGTTTTGTGACTTTTAATGGCTGTTTTCAACTGCCGATGGAACCTTTCAATCATGCCGTTTGCTTATGGATGATACGCCGTGGTGCGGAGGTGTGCTGAACCCGTTAATTTAGTAAGTTTTTTGAATAGCTTGGATTCAAACTGCCATCCTTGGTCCGTCGTCACTCGTGCTGGTGTGCCATATCTGGCTATCCAATTGGAGAAAAACTGTCTTGCCACAGTTTCTGCAGTGATGTCAGGGACGGGTATTGCTTCTGGCCATCTCGTGAAACGGTCGATGATAGTTAAGCAGTACTTGTATCTTTGAAAAGTCGGCATGGGTCCCACTAAATCCATGTGGACATGTTGAAACTTTTTGGTAGGTCCCAGGAAGTTTCCTGTCGACGTGACTGTGTGTTTGTATACCTTGGCTCTCTGACACTGAAGGCATGCTTGAGCCCATTTTCGACAGTCGTGTTGTATGCTTGGCTATACGTATTTTTGTCTGACCAATCTTGCTGTAGTCTTTATCCCTGGGTGTGATAAGCCATGCAGGCTCTGAAAAACCTGCTGTCTATATGGCTCTGTCACGTAGGGGCGTGCGACTGGTGTCGAAGTGTCACAATATAATTCTGTTGTTGAGTCAGGTATTTGTATCTTTATCAATTTCAGTGATGACTGGACGCTGCCACCTAATATCTGTTTTAATTCCGGATCTTCCTGCTGTGATTTTGCCAATCCTTCGAAGTCCGGTGCTCTCTCAATTGCTTCAATGCGGGACAGTGTGTCTGCAACTACGTTGTCTTTTCCAGCCACGTGTTGAATGTCCGTTAAGAACTGTCCAATGAAGTCTAGATGCCTTGCTTGTCGAGGAGAGCTGCGCAACAGATCTTGTTGGAAAGCGTATATTAAGGGCTTATGGTCCGTGAAGATGGTAAATTTCCGTCCTTCCAGTAAATGCCGGAAATATTTTACTGCCGTATAGATGGCTAGAAGCTCCCTGTCATACGGGCTGTATTTTCTCTGCGCTGGATTAAGCTTCTTGCTCATGAATGCTAACGGCTGCCATCCGTCGTCTGTTTTTTGTTGGACCACTGCCCCGAGTGCTGTGTCTGAAGCGTCCGTAGTTAGTGTGAGCTTGGCTTTAGCTCTGGAATGTGCTAAGAGCGTAGCTTTCGAGAGGCTATCTTTACATCTTTGAAAAGCTTGCTCGAGCTGCGGAATCCATTCGATTGGAGTTTTTCCTTTGGCTTTAGGACTCCGTAAGACATCATGTAACGTGGCCTGGTCTTTTGCTGCTCCGGGTATGAACCTCCGGTAAAAGTTCAAGGTTCCCAGGAATTGTCTAAGCTGCTTGATATTTTCCGGTTTCTTGAAGTCGCATATAGCTTGGATTTTTTCTGGCAACGGGCGAGTACCTTCTGCTGATACAAGATATCCGAGAAACTTTACGTGTGAAGTTCCTAAAACGCATTTGGCCGGATTAAGTTGGATGCCATGTGCCTCGAGACGACGAAATACTTCTTCTAAGTGTCTTAGATGTTCTTCCGTTGCGGAGGCGATTATGATGTCATCTATGTATGCGTAGCAGTAGTCCAAGCTACGCAAGACCTCGTTTATGAATCTCTGGAAGGTCTGTGCTGCGTTCCGTAATCCAAATGGCATATACAGGTACTCAAATAACCCAAATGACGTGATAATTGCCGTTTTGGGAATATCGTCTGGGTGTACCGGAATCTGGTTGTAACCTCCGACCAAATCCAATGTACAAAAGAATTTTTTTCCGCTCAGGGAATGGTTGAAATTTTCTATGTGAGATATTGGATAACGGTCAGGCTCAGTTCGAGAATTCACCTTTCTATAATCCCCGCAGGATCTCCAGGAGTTTCTTTTCTTAGGGGCCATGTGTAAAGGTGAGGCCCAAGGGCTTTTAGACGGTCGTATAATTTCTTCCTCCAGAAGTAGATTAAATTCCGCCTTGGCTGCCTTTAACTTATCAGGTGCCAACCTCCGTGGTCGGCATGCCTCAGGAGGACCTGGTGTGGTTTTGATGTAATGCATTGTTGAGTGCGGTCGCTTTTGTCGATGTGTTCCCGTGGTTCTTGTGATGCCGGGAAATCGAGCCAATAATTGATGAAAGGGAGTGTCTCCCATGACAGCTTTAACTGATGGAAAGGTGTCTCTATTTGCCGTCCCGTTTGCTCTGAGTCCTGTTTTTGCATCTACCAGATGTCCTTTTTTCACATCCGGGAGGAGATGGAAATGCGCCAGGAAGTCGGATCCGATTATTGGCATAGTTACGTCTGCGACAACAAATCGCCAAGGAAATGCACGGCGGAGACCGAGATCGGGTTGAATAGTGAGATCTCTGTTTGTCTTGATATTGGATCCATTAGCCGCAAATAGCTCTCTCGAGTCAGCCCAGCGTCGTGTTCGTACCAGCGAACGGGGGTAAACACTGACATCGGAGCCAGTATCGATAAGATATCGAATTTTCGTGCTGCAGTCAGTGACAAACAAGCGGCATGGCTTTGGGCAGGGGCCGTTCGCCGCTGATAAAGACTGCCCGGTTAGTTTTTCAAAGCTTTCTTGAAGTTGCACGGTTGCGTGCATTTCTGGGCCTTCTCCTTGAATCGACGGTGATAATAGCAAATATCTGCTCCCTTCTCTTCTTCCTGGCTTTTCTTGGAACGACTTCTAGAACGATCGCGCTTGTTGCTCCTGTTCTTTGAACGAGACAGTCGGCTTTCTAACTTGTCTATTTTCTTAGTCAGCTCAGTGATTTGCTTTTCTATTGAAGAGCTTGATGTTGGTGACTGCATGCTGGCGACTGTCTGCAGGTGACTTCATGTATTTGATCGGCCTGTTCGGCTACGTCTTCTAGGTTGTCAGCATTCCGTGTGGCCAAAATAGCCTGTAGCTGGGATGGCAATCTGCCCATCCATAATGTACGTAGGAGTTGATCCGGAATGGCCGTGCTAGCCAAGGCCTGCAGGTGTCGAAAGAGTTGCGAAGGTCTTCGATCACCCATTTCTTCGTGCTTTAAGAGTTGGCGGATTTGTTGTTCCTGAGAGATCGATAGGCGTTGTATTAATGTCTTCTTGATGCTCTCATACTTATTTTCTTCAGGAGGCTTTGTTATCAAATCCTTAATTTTTTTGGCCTGCTTTGTTTCTACATGTGACAAGACGTAGGCATATTTCGTACTGTCTTGCGTTATGCTTTCCAATGTATACTAGCTTTCGAGTTGTGCGAACCATAATTTAGGCTCGTCCGTCCAGAAAGGAGGTACCTTTACCTCTATTGATTTGCGAGCGTTCTTCGCCCCCTGTGGCTCCTACTTGCGTGTCTGTCATCGTTAAATCGTTTATGTAATTAGAGCGAGCGAGATCACGTCGGGGTCACCAATCAGTGGGGGTAGGATATCAGGTGAAGGTGCGTTGGTTCCCACAATAACGAGTTCTTTTAATTAGGTGAAGTCTCGCTCTATTTATTCATGCTCTACATACAAAACAAATATCTCTTTAATGTGTACGAGTAGGTGGTCGTGTGTGGAAGTGTAGGATACTATTGTGTAGTGTAGTATTCTCATTTTAGATGTTTTCGAATAATTCTTTAATTAGCGATCGTTTCTTCGCGGAGAGATTCTTTCTGGGAATATACAGGTTTCTTCCGGGAGTTCTTGGCTTGCCCCTTGGAATGGCAGGAACGGGACTCAATCATGCTTTAGGGAATCGAGGTCGTGGAGGAGTCTTGAAGATGTGGTTCATCTGTGTTGCCACAGAATTCCTAGGATCGCTCGGAGGTAGATCAATAAGGTGTAACTTTTACGGTAGGAATGTTTCCACCTTGGAGACCGGGATAGGATCCTTCTTCTTGGTAACCGGCTCAATGACGGGAATATTGACCGGAATGAACTTTCACCTCATCTTGGTCTCAGGAGTTGGAATCGTCACAGGTATAAGTTTCCACGGCAAGGTCTCCACCTTGGAGATCTGGATCTTGATCCCAGGAGTCGGAGCCGGAGTTGGAGTCGGAGTCGGAGTTGGAAGAGTTGGAAGTACTCTGTTTGTTCGTGCTGTTTTTGTGGCGCGTTTGACTCGGCCGCGTTATTTTCCGAGACTAGTCTACCTTAACGGTCGACTGAGCCCCCCTCGAGTGTACAGGGTTAACCTTTGTTAACCCTGTACACTCGAGGGGGGCTCAGTCGACCGGGGAAATTCAGAGCGACGTGTTCGTCGAGAGCGAGGGAGCTTTCACCGTCATTCACGAGGAAACGCACGAGGCGCGCCGTGTATTCGAGTCAAAAGCAGCTCTCGCAGAGATCCGATTCAAAGCGAGGCGTTGGACATGTCAGCAGGAAGAACGAATCATCACCACAGCAGACCAAATGTAATCGTTCCTACCACGCCGCAGGTTGGCAAGTGTTCATTAATAACGACGGAAAACCCCTAAAAAGAAAAAAGGGATGTGATTAGTATATTTTTTCGATATCGATTAAAAGTGCAAGATGAAATTATGACTCAAGATTCCGACACAAGATAAAGATCGCGTTTCGTTTTTTACGTGACTGATTATGACAATATCAAGTCCCGATCTTATAGTTTTGACGTCGAAAAAAGATGCACGTTATGTAAAATTACAAAGTTTTATATGAGCAATGAAAAATAAAGATTTAATTTCAATTCGTGCCGAGAAGTGATAACGTAAAGTTTATACCGCGCTGTCTATTTTGTTTTGTTCGTTCGAGTATCGAGGCCTATCTATATCAGACCGTTGAAACAACAAATTTAGTATTCTAGACTGAAAGCCGCCGACGTTTGATGCGAGCATTTGACGGTGACGCGTTCCGGTTCATCTCCTCAAAGTTTCGCTTCGATGATCCAGGCCGCTCGCAGTTTGTATCTTTTTTCAACGGCATTGTAAACCTGTAAACTGTAATCGATTGAGGAGTCAATTGTCAGTTGCGTGTACATTTTAGGCTCAGTCACAATGAGAGAAACAAGGAATAGGATAAAAGAATAAGGATTAGGGCATGTAGCATGTCACTTAGCATGTACGTGTACTAAAGTGAGATGCGACATTCCCTCATTCATTATTCCTCAATCTTATTCCTTGTTTTTATCATTGCAACTGAGCCCTTGTACTTTTTTTCATCGAGATGAAGGTGCGCGCGCGCGCACTGCCCGGTCGAAACTCGGACTCTACTCTGGGGGAAGCACACGAAAACGTAGAGAAAGAGAAAGAAAGAGAGAGCGAGAGGGAGCGAGAGCGAGAGAGGCCGCGAGAGACAAACACACACATGTCGGTTAGCATTTGTGTCCGAGTCGCCGAAACACATAATTTGCGCTCGCGCGCGAGAGAAAGGGATCGTTGACTCGCTCGTCCCCCAAACACCCCCCCCCCCCCGGTCGTTCGTACTCTATCGCCCCTTTTTCGACGATGGTCTTACCGGTAAAGTGATTGCGTACAATGGAAATAATCGAATTTTCTTTTATGAGCACACGTTCCCCGCAGCCGACCGATACGTGATCCACATATGTGCCGTTTAGACTCGTGTCCTCGAGATAGACGGACATTTCGGCGTTGGTGCCCTCGTCGACGCTGTATATTAAAAAATGCCTGCGGCTTGTGGCCGCCAACCACGATCGAGGCAGTTCCCGATCGGTGATACAAATGCTGGAGCTTGGGTAACGTCCCACCGTGTAAGCACAATTGCGGTCTATTAAATCTGTGAACCGAACCGAGAGGCCGTGAGCGAGCGTTTACTTTCAAATTTATCGGGAGAAAAAAAAACCGGGTTGCCCAGGACATTTCCGAGAGAAATTCCTGGCCGGGGGGGGGGGGGTCTCCCCGGGGTGCGAAAAACTAAAATCCTCACCTAGGCTCGGCAGAGACGCGTACAGGGGGACGAGTTGTCCCCACAGGCCCGGTGGCGTCTTTGGCTCGCTTGCTAGATTGCTCGAGATTGGCGAGAGTGAACTAGTGTCCTGAGTGTCGGGGAGTAGGTCGGGGTTCGGGCTGGATTCGTGTGACGATATATCAAAATCATCATCCGCGTTCTGCGTTTCCGGTAGATAACCGGCAGGACTCGGTTCCCGCGACACAATTCTCATCGCGACGACGACGACGACGACGACGACGACAAGCACCCTAACGGGGGGGTTCTAGGCGAGCAAAACAAACTGTGAGAGGCGATGAAAAACAGCGTGTAACTCGAAAACGCAATACGTACCGAAAATTACTCCGAGAGCCGGCAACACTTTCTTCTTCTTCTTTTTCTTCTTCTTCTTTCTCTAACTAATTTGGCTCGTGCCGCTTCTCAGCAGACAATACGGACAGCAATTATCACAGAGCAGTGAGAGCCGGCAGTACCTCTTCGTCTTCTTCTATTAAATTGGCTCTTGCCGCTAATACGCGGACAATACGGCCAGCATTTAGCCACTGTTTAACAAAGTCTGGAACTCGTTGCGTAACAATGTCCAAATGGAAATTATCAAAAAACTGAGTGAAGATCAAAGGCGACAGTAACAGTCGCTATACTATGAGAGCCGGCAGCACGACGTGGTGTGGGAGGCGGTTTTCGCCATAGACAACGGCTCGTTCATCAGAGATACGCCACGCTACGAGCCAATGATCTGCGTCGATAATGCGGGCGGTCAGTATTACCGATCGTGAGATTCATCGCGCGCGCCCACGCGGCGACCGTTGTCGCAGGAGGACGATATGCAACAAAATTTTATTGCGCCATGTACTTGTGTATTGTTATACGCAAACAATTCACGTACGAAAGGATTTTCCAACAGGTTCATCGCTCGAGCTCGTATCGTACTCCTCCGGCCTTTTCGGCGCGATACTTGCGCGCGCGTGAATTATTCGTCGTGGACGTAATAAAAAAAAAAAAAAATGTACGAATTAACATGTATCGATATCGCGCTGCCGGATTGCGAGTTATATCGAAACGTACAAATTCAACAATAGCGCAGTTTGCCATTTTTTGCAACATTTTACCCTTTCATTTTTGGAAAATTCCAGAGTATATATGATGCAACTGATCTAGTCAGTGCGACTCGCGAACTAATAAAAGAAGCACACTCTTCTTACAAACTGTACGCTAGATTTTTTACGAGATTCCATTCAAATGAAACTTGATAAAAAATTTGACATGTTGACCAAGAGTAATGACAAGTTTGATTGAAAGAAAATTTGTGATACGTTGATAAATTTCAAGATTTTCCATTTGGAAATCTCTGCGTGATATTATACAAAAATTTATAGTGTATAGTTGTTGAAATGTATAGCTTTTTACTTGGAAAAAAAAAAACATTGATCCGAATGAAAAAGTGTCGATCAAACTAATAAATTGAATGAATAATTTACTTGGAAATTATCCCGGTTGATTTTTCGGAAAATCTCGAATGTGAAATTTGTATTTTATTACTGTGCAAATGAAAAGTTTGCTCACACACCCTACATTACATTCAAAATTTTAATACCTGATGTTTGACAATTAAATCTTTGATAATGCACCATGTATCATATTGTGCCGCTTCTGTAGTGTGTAAATAATTATACGAAATCAATCAACACGAACAAATTTGACTGATTAGGTACTTGGATACGTTAACGAATCTTTTTCTGAATATTCTTTAAAAACCGTGTACAGATGATGTTGTTCTTGTTGTGTACAAAACAAATCAATTTTACATTTTGAACAATTTTCATCAGGAAGTTGTAGCCTTTTTAAAAAATAACCCGACACGTAAGAAAGAGCTTGAGAGGCATCAGTGTTTAAATTTTCAAAATTGACCCATGGAAGAGTACAGTCACTAGTGTTCTCTGATGGTTCATTTTCGTCCTCACTGTTACAAGTATTACTTAAAAACTTTCGAAAATTGTCTAAATTTTCACAATTATCGCTTTCACAATTCGTATATTTGGAGACCGGTGCAACGAGATTATTTAATATTACAGCAGCTACAAATTGATAGCAAGTGGGATTAGAATTTGCAATGCCATGTTGCCGAATTTGGCAAAACAGATTTTCCAGTGGATCTTGATTTAAATTCCTCATATTTAGAAAGGTGAAGCCAACAGCTTTTAATTGATGCCACAAATACATGACCGATCTGATTGTTATCATCCAACCTTTCACGAAATGATATTGATTTGTGACATCTTTTTTGTTAGTTAAATCAAATAATTTCTACTTAGTTATTTCTGACAGTAATCTGCTATATAACATTAAGTGAGGCGAGCCGTCTTGCAAACAACATCTATACCTCTTGCCATCATCTGGATTTATTGTTGAACCATTTAAAGAATCAAAGAGATCATCTATAAGTTGAGCAAACTCTGCCGTTTGTATAGATTCAACTGGAAACAATCCTTTCATGTTACAAACGCTATGAGCATGAATAGCTGCAGCAACAGTGTGGCTCAACTGACGCGCTGCATTTTACCCTCATCTTAATAAAAGAGTCTTTGAAATTAAAATCATTCTTTAATTTATAAAGAATTTTAAAGGGAAAATTTTGCTAAACATCAAAAGCATTTTTAATGTACTGAAATTTAGCTACTCTGTTTTCTGCAAATTTAATTTTACAACGAAGCAAGGCGTTTTGAGTGCATTTTAATAAATGAGGAACATTATAAATAATTACTATGGTTTCAGACTTGACGACAAACGTGTAACAAATTGGGTTTGTTTTATTTTCTGCGCACAATTCAGATAAAGCTTTTCTCTGAGTTGAACCCAGGTCGCAAACAATTGCTTTTACTTTCAGTCCAATCTCTTGCAATTGCACAATTGCATTTGTTATGATGCGTTTCAGATTACTGCTCGATATTGTGTTAGTAGTGAAGTAACAAGCTATTATTTGTTTCCATGATTTTCTCAGACTACGCATCATTAAAACAAGAGCATGGTTTGCTGTCCTAGAAGTTTGACCCAACTCACTCAAGTCTTCAAAACCCGAAATTTGTTGTTTATGTGCTTTGTAGTGAAAACCGTTACTTAATAAAGTTTCATCAAAAACTAATGTGCAATATCGATCCAATTCATGTATTTCATCGCTTTTTACTTTTAACTGTTCCAAAAGGAATTTATTTATACCAGTGTCGAAAGGAATCTTTGATAATATGTACTTCAGAGTGCGCGTTGATGGTAGCTGAAAATAGTTAAGCAGATATTTGTAAACACGAGGACTTCGTTTATAAATAGATAAAGCCAAAGCTTTATCTTGCTCTGTCCACCGTCTTCCCACAGGATGACGACCTGCATTAGGTAGTTGCGATTGAATGAAATCTGTGGTAACTTCGTTCAGTTTTGTTTCCATGCAGTCAAATATATTGTTATCTGACATCTTTTTTAATTGTTTTAAAGCATTCCTTTTGTTACTTAATTTATTTTTTATTTTACACAATTCTACCGAAGTTTTCCGATAAATTGAATACATGATTCTTTCTCGTGGTGTCATCGTCTTTGACGTAACTTCTGCTTGCGTTAAAAATCCGCATTTTCTTTTTTTTTGTAGGTTTTGTAGAAACACTACGTGATGCAACTCATTTGAAGAAATACTTTGTCTATGTGTACAATCTTCATTGTCACAGATGCAAATAGGCCTGTTTTCGCTATTGTCTGTATTACCTAAATTTGATTTTAAACTATTTCCAAATTGACTGTTGTTACTATCATGAACATTTTGAAACATGCTATTGTCATAAAAATTAGCAGGAGTTTCATCAGAAACAGTATCACTATTCACAAAAGTATCACACATATTTATGTTAACTTCATTGTGATTTAAATCGTTATTCAAATCGATATTTAAATCGATATTTAAATCTTTATTTAAATCGTTATTTAAATCGGAATTTAAATCATTATTCAAATCGTTATTTAAATCATTATTCAAATCATTATTTAAATCGATACAAACGGCAGAAGATGTTTCAGTCATTATTGACTGGCAGTCAAAAGCAGCAATTTCTATTGTGACTAAATTGTTTGACATATCAATGTGTTTTGGTATGACATTTGGGTTTAACAGATGTTTGGTACAGTTAATAAAATCTTCTTTCTCAAAATGGTTTTTGCAAATGTACATATTCCGGCAATTAAGAGTGATATTGTTTAATGTACAAGCTCACGCATGAGCCTGACCGAGTGATTTAGATAAGGAAGATGAACAAACACTTCTAGAGATGGACTGTACTGAGATTGTGTATTTGATGCTGATTTACAATCATTGTAGTTTTTATATCAATCCAGTTTTGTAACACACAAAAGAAGGTTGTACATAAATAGAAGCTGTATAAAATGCAATTAAGAAAAGGAAATAATTAGTTAGGAATGTTCCTTTCTTTGATTCTCAAAATGTTCTTTTTTTCCTTTGTAATTATTAAATAGAGATAAATGTTCTTGCATCTTAAGACCAACGTAAAGTATTAATTATCTTGGTCTATTTTCTTTTATAATTATTAACGTAGTCAATAAACTTAGCGCATATACGTTTTTTCAGAGAAAGGATCATTAATTACAAACATATGTAAATAGAAATACAACAAGTACAAAATCAGTAAATGTATCAAAAATTCAGAATACATGAATTCGTGCATCAATTCTTCTTTTAGTCTTCAATTGCCATTTCTCAGAAAATGCAGTGAGCTATTGCTAACAATTATTATCGTCTATAAAAGAACGAACAAGATACATAAAACAAAAAAAGATTAATCATCATTAATCCTTATGTAAATCAAAAGGATGAACACTTTCATATAGTAATGAGCACCAATTGAAGCACCAATTCAAACCATAAATATGCCGCAAAATCGATAAAGTAGTACGCAATACTTCGCATGAGATAACTATTATAAAGCCGAATAATAAACGCAAGACTTTGCAGAAATCATAATCTATTCATAATGAACGGTAACGCAGATACGATTTTATCTTTGAAACGTTAAGATTATTATACTAATAATGTCAAAGTCGATTATCTAAATTAAATTGAGCTCGCCGTGAGAAATTTCACTATATTATCAAGACCGAGAATCTAAATGGTGTCGAGTTTTACAAAGGAACCGTTTGAATAACAAATATTTCCATATTATATCTTAACTCGTTATCACACCACGTGTCCGAAAATGAATATAAATAGAGAAGTATCGTAGCCGAGTGAACGATTTATCTTCAATAAGTTCAATCTATCCCGAGAAGGAAATGTACACCGAGGGATTATTTCTGATGTTATCATCGAAGATGAATATTTGCTTCTAGAAATCTCGATCTCTGAAACCAATGACCGATTTATTATTATTATTATTATTATTATTAGCCCGAAGGGCTTCACTACGCGCGGTAGATGTAATCTAACGCACACTCAAAAGTGATCAATGGTTTAGAAGATTGAGGATATTACCTTCAATTAATGATCATGGATCATCTCCGGCAGAACATCTCTCGTCCCTGGATATTGACGACGATCTCGAGTAAGCCCGAAAGGCCTTTCTCGAACGTTCTATGGCGTCGCGGGCCTTTCCTTTAACGACGTCGGAATAATGGCGACGATCGTTTCTCATTAAGGTAGCTCGTCCCGTCTCAATGGTTGAAATCAGCTACGCTGATATCGTTCGTTCGATGATAGCACTTCGACAATTTGACAATTAGATATATCAGAACTGTTATTGATATCTTATATTCACCTCGTGTAACGATTAGAAAGCAACACTGTAGAACACGATGTGTTGCGTGGGACGGTCAACACACGAATGCTTGTTCTGTCGTAAGCACGCACGCACGAACTTGCTCGCGCACGCGCCGTTCTCTTTCTCGAACTTTCGCAACGATGACTGCGCCGCGCTCGCATCGATACATAGTTCTCGAAAGTAGTAGCCGTAGCTCACTAACGCCATCCGTAGTAGTTTAGTATAACTACCTTTCTTACCGACGATTCCGCGTAGACGAATACACAATCCCAATAGTTTTCTACGTTATCTTCTAACAGATATTGATGCCACAAATCATTTTCCATTTCGTAGAAATGTCAGAATTTTTTGGAAATCTATAAAAGTGTTTATTTATGACTGTATTGGTTTCACCTTTCGACCAATAATAGATGTTGGCACAATTGGGAAATTTGCAAGAAAATTTCTTTCGCGAAGGCATCGTATACAACAGTTTATCAATTGATATTAACCTCAAAAGAAAGTGCAAAGTAAATGAAATTTGTACTGAAAAAAGTTGATTATAAATGAAATCCATTTATAAGTTATAAGGTATGTATAACATGTAATAATACATGTAATGATACATTGTGTATAATAAAACATTTATTATACACAATGTATTATTACATGTATTATTTCACGTTATACTATAACATTGGCCATTGGTTAATGTTAGACAAACTGCACCGGTACGGATTCCGCCACCAGCATACATAATGTATAACATATAATAATGCACAAGGTGAAATTATCTTGCAAATAACTTAAATTGTGCACGCATCACGCATATAATTGTCGAATCCTACCTACGCGAATATATTAAATAATATCACATACTTTTCTTTATGACTAGACCGCACATTTTGTCTTCTCACTTATCTGTGCATTACTGGTGGGCCTCACGTTATTTCCTCTTGTTCCTCAAATTTCTCCGGGCAAATGTATCGCCTTTAGTACCAGCAGCAGTCTGTAATGATACAATTACATTCACACGTTAAATATTTCCAATTTAAAAAATTATAGATTGAAGTAAAAAAGTAAAAAATCAGGCAAATTTAACAAAGGAAATTTACTTTTGACGTCACACTGTTGTGCCACTGTACGGATGAGGCAAAAGTGTCCTCCCTTCCTGTGACAGTTGGTACTGGTACATTCACCTTTTCGTTCATCTGAAATATATGCATTTTATTAATTGATACAGTTTCAGATTGCATATAAAACAAATGTGAACAGTGTGAATATAAAACAAATCAGTGTATGGTTATATATATATATATATTTGTACTTACAAATATAGGGTGATTTGATGGCGAATCTCCGAACACGTGCATCAGCAACGAAATCTGTCCTTCGCCCGGTTCTCTCTCGTCCGAGAGCGAATCTCCGAACGTCTCACGAAATCTGTCCTTTGCCAGGTTATCTCTCGTCCGAGAGCGAATCTCCGAACACGTCTCACGAAATCTGTCCTTCGCCAAGTTATCTCTCATACGAGGGCGAATCTCAGAAGTCTTAGAACACGTGCAGCAGCGGTCTCACAAAATCTGTCCTTTGCCACGGTATCTCTCTACGAGAGCGAATCTCCGAATATGTGTAGCAGCGATCTCACGAAATCTATCCTTCGCCAGGTTATCTCTCGTACAAGGGCGAATCTCAGAGTAAATTTGAAGAATTTGGGCCTCGAAGTCTCAGAACACGTGCAGCAGCGGTCTCACAAAATTTGTCCTTCGCCAGAGTATCTCTCTAGGGCGAATCTCCGAATATGTGTGCAGCAGCGATCTCAAGAAATCTGTCCTTCGACAGGGTATCTTTCGTACGAATACGTGCAGCAGCAGCGAACGCGAGATTATCTCGGAGGAATATTAGGAACGTTGTCACTCGGGATTCGCGTTTTTTACAATTTACAGATTCACACCGAACATTAGAACAACGGTTGAACGGCACTTCAGTTTCACTTTTCCTCCTTTTCCTTTTCGACTTCGTGCCCGATCGACAGTCTTCGGCTTGCTTCGGTCCCCCATTTCTGCTTGACCCTGCCGCCATGACGTTTCTCCCCTTCTCCTACTACTTTCACCCTCGTGCTGACTGGTGAACTCGAAGATCACTGGAGAAGTCCCGCTGAGCTGCTCTTTATATAGGCATCAGTGTCGAATCTTCCTTACGAGTGAATTAGCTGGCGATGCGCCGCATAGCGGGCGCGCGCCGAACCTTCGCACCGATCAATACCGTACTACCGCCCGCACCGCGCGCCTCCCGTCATACTGCCGGCGTCGCGCGCGCACCGTCGCGCGCCCGTGGCAGACAGCCGACCGCCACAAAATCTAAACACCGTGTTCTAAAAAAAATTTTTTGTTCCTTTGTTATTCCGTTATCAGGACGTAACAGAAGAGCACAGTTTTCTGCACCTACATAAATGTCCTCAATTTTAACCAAATTAAGTGGATTCTTGTAATCAATTTTTTCAATTGCACAGTTCAAAATTAAGTCTTTTCTTATAAAACATTCCAGTATAGTTTTATATACTCCTACAATTTTAGTTCTTAAATGATAAATTTGTGGAGAAGTTGATTGCATTTCTCTATTTAAATTATTAAATATAGGTAAAATGAATTTCAAAAACTGCAAAAAAGGTTTTGATAGTGGATCATTCAACTTTTGTAAAATAGTTTCTGCCGCTAACAATCTGTCATTTACAACTGCATCCACAAAATACAGTTTTAGAGCATCATATTGTTCTAATAGTCTTAAAACTACAGACTCAAGAGAAAGCCATCTTGTCTGGACGGGGTGAAGAATTTTGTGGACTGCAGTTTCAGTAAACTTTTGAAATTCTTGATAAAAAGCAGTTCTCTTGGGGCTGCCAGCAATGTAATTGTGCACATCTCTTGCTAAATCCTCCATCCATCTAGGTACTTTTTTACATGCATAATTTGCACATAAACTAAAGCTATGACAGATACACTTTATAAAAAAAAATAGATTTGTTTTCTTTAATCTAGTCATCACAGATTTATTCAGGCCTGTCATTACACTAGCTCCATCAGAGGCAAAGCCAATTAGGTTCTCTTTGTATGGAATATTATATGTTTTAAAGAATTTGATAATTTTTCCGTGAATGTCATCTGCCTTTACATCTTTCATGGGTATTAATGCAAGAAATGAGTCTCTTATTCTGGAAAGTAAAATACTTCAATATAAGTTTAATATAAATTATAAAAAAGATATGATTATAATAAATATAACATCTAGTCATCTTTCACCATCAAAATATCTAACACTAATTCCAAGGTGCTTCGTACAACCTTTGTCAGTCGACTCGTCAGCGATTAATGAAAAAGTAGTTGTTTTCAAACATTGTGTTATTAATTGGACCTGGTATTTGCAATACCAATACATTCTTTATTTTATTGTAGTGCATTTGGTACGATGGCATTGAATTTTTTGGGCATTTTCGTATTGAGGACAAATTGCTTTGATTAGAAAAGGAAGATGATTCAATGAATTGAACGATAATTTATGTTCTGCTATATATGCTGCTAGATAGAAATCAGCCCTTTTTTTTAACTTATCTTGGTTGACTAAAGATTTGGTTATGTCAAGTAGGTTAGCTTGTTTTTTCGTACTTTTGCTTAGACACTGGTGCATTGATGTTTCCATATGTCTATATAATGTCTATATAATTGCATTTTACCCGCTCTCACTTTTATTGGCTTATTGCACATTTTACAGTAAGTATCGCATTTATTTTTTTTATTTGATTGTAGCCATGTTTCGAAAGTTTCTTCCATCTCCCATTCTTTTTTATATTTCTGATCATATTTCCGTTTTTTCGTCTTGGGCTGTGCGGATTCCAAAGATCTGAAAGAAAAAGAATAAAGGTGTGCAGTGTATGTAATTAAAAAATCTACCGCTTTAAATTTCAAATCTATCGCTTTTTTGACTTGCCATCTACCGTCCAATTTTTCAAATACCTGGCAACACTGGAAAATGAGTCATAATATGATGAAACATAATGTATATAATTTGAAAAAATTTTGAAATCATAAATATCATTTAAGCGTTTGAAAGATAATGTTGATGTTGGTAATGATAACCTGCGCTTTGAAATAGTTATTTGTGTAACAAGTGCGGGAAGTTGAGAATTGGACACGAGTGCGGAGTGGACGCACGAGCCGAAGGCGAGTGCGATCATCCGCACGAGTGTCCAATTCTCAACCCGTACGTGTTACACACCCTATTTTATATTACAAAGTGCGTGGAAAGTGGCATATTGTGCACGCGCCATCTGTGCAACGGATGGCCGATTTCGCACGCGCGAGCGATTTCTTACTCGAGGCCGTGCGGGAATATCTCATTCCCGCACGGGTTTGAGTGGGGAATTTCTCGCGTGGGAAATTGGCTATTTGTCGCACAGATGACGCGCGCGGATTGGGCCACTTTCCACGCACGTGTGATATAAAATCTATAGCTTTATAAGTACAATTTTGTCCATTATCCATTGAAGAGATTCCTTCGTCGAAATTTACAGACTGATCCGTATTGAAGATTTCCTCCACATCATTATAAAATTCCCAACGGCCTCTACCAGTTTTTTTTAAATTATTTTTTATATGTTTATATGTTGATTTCATATTTTTACGGTCCCACTGTACTTTTAAATCTGAAACACAGATTGTAATAATAAACAAAAATAAACAATTAATTTAACAACTTTAATGTTTACTATTATCATTATCATTATTATTGTCAATGCAGGTGTTATCAATGTTGGTGTCATCAACGCAGGTTTCATTAATGCAGGTGTTATCAATGACACCTGCGTTGATGACACCAACATTAATACAGGTATCATCAATGTTGGTGTCATCAACACAGGTGTCATTAATGTTGATTACATTTGCAAAATATTCTGCACAGTAAATTTCATCTGCAATAAAATTAATAAATATTTTTTCAAAATTTTATTAATAAATTTACTTATAACCTCTACTTCCATAGTTTTATAACTTTTGATTTGCATGTATTTCTCATCACCAATTTTATTTATCTGTTTGTAGTTTCACGTGAATTTCATGTGACTCAGTCACTGAGTACTTTTTATTTTCGTAGGTATAAACTACTGTTGTAATATCTTCATTTATATCCATCATTAACACGTATCGCATCTATCCCGGGCTGTTATAAAGAATGACCGATTGACCGCTACAATTGTAGCGAAGTCTTGCCGAAACTCTTTCTTGTAACGCTACTGTAGCGCTACGGTAGCGGTGTCTTACCTAAACGCACCCATTAAATTGAGTAACGCCGCGACGTGTACAATAACGATCACAGTCTCTAATCAACGATCGTACGTTTCACTTCGTACATATTTATAATCATGTTGTGATATTTGACGATCGTGGAGGATAGACAGCCCACACAGGACCTGATATCATTCGTATATACTGAATTAATACTCAATATACTATAGATGTACAAGATATACTGACAGTATCTCTATAATATATTTTGCAGTATATTATTTTACTGATATTTTAAGAATATTCGAAGTTTATCAGTAATATTCGGTCTATTTATCGAATATTTTCAGGATGTGTTAAATTTATCAGAATAGTATATTATTTTACTGATATTTTAACAATATTCGCGGGCGGCAGCGCGGGCTCGCGCGGCAGGAGAGTTCGACTCGCGCCCGCTACGCGGCGCATCGCCAGTATCCTTTCGCGTAATTAACCCTTACTTGCCACACTTCTGTAGACGTCACGTACTTGCCACATTGGGGTGGAATCTACCCCAGCGACAAAAATTGTTGTAACAAATAAACTATTCAATATTTTAATTTGCCAATTTTTTTAGAATTTTTTAAAAGCTTACTTTTAAAAGTTATGTAGGTTATATAGCCAAAAATTAAAATTATGTATGATAAAAAAATTAAAATAGCCCCCAACAAATGAAAAAATGGCTGTTTTTACAATTTTTTTTTTTACAGATGTTGCTATAGATTCGCTCCCTATAGGTTTCTGTACTTAAAATTAAGGGAATATATGGTCGTGGGGTTGATTTGATCCCAGTGTGGCAAACAAGGGTTAAGATTCAACATCGACTCCTATATTTAGGACAGCTCGGCAGGGTTTCTCCAGCGTTCTCAAGTTTGCCAGTCAGGACGTGCTCACTAGCAGGGTCTCTGACATAACCCTTTTTGTTTACGATGTGTGCTCCTTTGTTTATACCTAGTTTGCAGGGCATTAAACTTTCTTCGGTAAGAGTCGACAGAGAGCAAAATTCAAAAATTTGTTTGCATTAACGCAACAAAATTATTTGTTTGGTTTGTTAACAAGAAAAATATTTTTTAGTAGATACTGGTAATGTGATCAAAATATTTTTGACGTAGAACTACGTTTTTCCAGAGAGAGGTGGTAACTTCGGGTGCACGACTGAAACGTTTTCTTGCAACATTTTCCGCGATTTACTCATTTGTTAATAGACCGAATTTTAAAGAATTATATATGAAACAGGGGTAAAATTTTTCGGGAATGGCGGTGGTGGAGTTAAGTTTTCGATACCGATTTTTTTTAACCGGTTACGTATTTTTAGTTTTCGATGCCAATTTTAGTAAAATTGCTAATAATAAAGGGGTTATCGATTTTTATCTAAAAAAGATAGAAATCGGTAACCATTTTTGGAGACTTTATAGACTTTAGAGAGAAAACGACACTATATAAACTATCGAATGACAACTTATGGGTTAATTTTTCGATACGGGTTAACACGGGTTAATTTTTCGATACCGATTTTTTTTAAACCGGTTGTGTAGTTTTTTGTTATATTTTCGAAAATAATAATTGTAGAGCAATAAATAAGTTGTCATTAGTGTTAAGTATAAATTTCTTGCAGAAATTGGTAACCTTTTCCTCGATTCTCGCCAAAGTAAATCGGTTACCTTTTCAACGATCTTCGCCAAATTCAATACCAACCTTCTTTTAATGATGATATATAAGAATACATGTATAACTCATACTTTATTTAAGCATAAATCGATATTCTTTTTACCCTATTTTTACGAAACTAGTACTAAATTTAAAAAAAAACAAAGCTTTAAAAAATAAACGGGCACAGTAACAACTGTGCCGCAAACAACGTAGAACTACGTCAACTGTCACTATTTTATGTTAAAGTATTCAGCGAAGGAAAGTAGACGTAAGGCTACGTCAACTGTCACTATTATTTAGCAAAAGACATATTATTTAGCGAAAGAAATATTTTCAATATATACTGAGTAAGCTTTTAGGGCAGTCATTAGAACATCCTGAGTACGTTCTCAAAATATAGACGTATTTCGAATATCAGCAGGATATGCACAATCTACGCTTGCGATATACTGAGTACTTTTTCAGGATCTACCTGTGCTGTGTGGGAGTGCGTTTATAAATCGGTGATTTAATACGCAAGATATCGCAAGATTGTTAACCAGAATCAGCAAAGTAGCGATCGTATTATTTTCGGTTGGCATGTGTGTGTTCCGCGGATATTTCTCCTTCATTCATACACTCATTCCTCTTACATCGCGGTCGCTTATATTGCAATACGTAAAAGTATCTCGGCATTATATTCGTTGTTCAAAGTGCGAAAAGTGCAGGTGTGGGAGCAGCAAGTGTAGCGTCCTCGCGACGGTGCGCGGTGAGTGAAGTTGGCAAGAATTCACGAGAGTGCGAAATTGGAGTCAGAGTCGGTTGGCGTGCTCGATCGTGTTCGGACAAAAAAATTTTTTCAAGTATTGCGACTGTTACTGTCTGCATTGCGATTTCCAATATTAGGACCGTATATCGGCGCCTTTCGAGGCTTACAACGTTTTTTTACGACGCCCTTTGCGGCTTATACGACAATTGGTTTGTCCTGGCCATATTAAGAGCAGTATTGCTCAAAGGCCATATCACGAATAAGAAGAAGTCAAATTCACGAACGGTTTGTGGTAAAAGAAGAGATAGCCGATGACGATGCTCCTCTGCCATGCTCCAACGGTCGAGTTGTCTCTTGGTTGATATCCGCTGAAGGTGGCAATGTCTCCGATGGTGCGTCTCAATGTACAGACTCTATGGCACATAGTGAAGCTAAACACGACCGTGTAAGTTCATGCAACTTCTGGACATGGATCTCCCCCATTACCATCGCCGCATACTGCAGAGCATATTAAGCAGGCCATAAACAAGGCGCTCAAGGCGGCGCCTGAAAACAAATTACAAGTAAAAGATATTTATATATATATTGCAAAAAATACTACAAAAAAAAGATAAGCAATAGAAAAATGAAGTTTGACAAGAGTTGTCAACGAACAAGTTATTCAGCAAAATAAAAAAAGGACCAGGACGAGGTCGGTATCGGACTTTTAATAAATCTACTGTACTACCGCACTCGAAGCAGTCGGGCAAAAATGTTATTTCCGGGGCCCCTTAATTTGATGGGTGTATTCCCACACAGCACAGGTAAATCCTGAGAATGTACTCAGTATATCGCAAACGTAGATTTTGTATATCCTGTTGATATTCGAAATACGTCTATGATATTTTGAGAATGTACTGAGGATGTTTTAATGTCTGCCCTAGAAGCTTACTCAGTATATACTGGGAATATTATTTCGTATATTGTGAGTATATTAAAAAAATATTTTGATCACTTGAGAACGCTGGAGAAACTCTGCCGACTGCAGTGTTGCCAGATTCTAGTTGAGAGATCCCGCCACGAGAGGGCTGTAAATCCGCCCAATTCCGCCGCGTTTGTGTACCAATTCCGCCCCTCCACCGTCACATTCCGCCCATTTATAACTCTTGTGTACTGCGCGGAAGCGGAAAGATTTAAAGAATTGACAAAAAAATGTTTAAAAATCAAACATTTTTAGATAATTTTATTTAGATAAATACTCTTTCTATGATATTTATACTTTAAAGATAAGACTAATATAAAATTTAAACTCTAAGATAAGATAATATTTGTACTTTAAAGATAAGACTAAAGAAACTAGTACATTTAAGTCGATAATTTAGTTGTTGAGAGTCTGTTTAGCGTCTTGATTACGCGTCAGGACTCCACAATGGGAGCCTCTCAACAACTTATATATATATCTATTCTGTCATGTCTGTCATGTCACTCAATTCTGCAAGTAAATTTAACATTTGGTTTAATTCCGGGACAGGAGCAATATCTACGCCGTCTATATTCCCATCTTCAGAAGTTAAGCCGATAGCAATTGTAGGCACCTCGTTTAAATTACTATCCACTTCCTCTTTATTGTTGGAAGCAGCCGCTACCGTTTTATTTTGTCTTCTGATGTACATCTGTTTGGAGTTGAAATTCTCTATTATTTCTTTCGATGGCTCAAAACTAGAGCAGCAGACGCCGTTTACCTGATATGAAATACTTACCAGAATCACATTTTTAAAATAATATATCAGTTAGTGGAATAAAGCAGTTCTTACCTGAAAATGGGTTCTGACACGTAATAGCGCTTCTAACATTTCTATTTAAAGCTTATTTCGTAATTTAGTTTTTATGACATTTAAGACGCTGAACAATCTTTCAACAACTGCGTTGCTTAGTGGGAGGGACAATGCAGAAAGTACAAATTTGGCTAAGTCCTGGAAAATGTGAT
The DNA here is from genome assembly GCA_030770225.1 of Temnothorax unifasciatus. Classification (NCBI taxonomy): domain Eukaryota; kingdom Metazoa; phylum Arthropoda; class Insecta; order Hymenoptera; family Formicidae; genus Temnothorax; species Temnothorax unifasciatus. Next base: position 30,556 of record JASTWK010000994.1, on the reverse strand, counting down.
GGCCCGCCCCATTCTTCATATTCTAAACGCATGACCAGAATTTGATTATATCGACTACTTCAACGTCCTCATCGGGGCAGATTTCAGACAATTGGAAAGAGGCCAGTTTCATTCATTGGCTTTCCATGGCCTCCAAGTTTAGGTTTGAATCCTCTGAAACGAAAGGGCACTGAGGTAGAAAAACAAGTTCTAAAAAACTTAAAGATGTTAACCGCTTATTAATGATAACTTACGGATAATATTTAATGGAAGATGTTCGAACTCTGGTCTTCCCCTCGCTGCCAGTGCAATGTTGGGTGAGAAAGCCTTTAATTTTTCTATAGACTCGATGCAAGAAGGCAACCTGTTGGTTAACTTTTTAGTGAGTTTTACTAAAAAATCGGTACAACGATTCTGAACCTGGCGCAGTTCCTCATCAGGCAGCTTCATATCAAAGGCGACTTTCCAGAAGTTTTCTCCATAGTTTACCAACTCAATCGGCTTAAAGTTTTCCCGTCGTAGCATCGCGTCTTTCAGGGCTTGAAGTTCAATCAGACGGAGCATTCCTGGTTGAGATTGTTTGAGAGCCTCAGGCTTGATTATGCGGTTTGCCAGACTAAAGAGAAACGTCCTGAGATCTTTGTAGACTTTAGAGATGTCAGCCACTGAACTTTGAAACACTACGTTTAAAGACGTGATTTCACGCAGAATTGGTCTTAAAAATTTGAGGTACAGCATATTTAACATTTTTTCATGTAAGGCTGCCAAGTGATGGGCCATGGTACATTGCTCTTTAGGATCTGCGTTTGCTGCAGTTCTGAAAAGGGTTTGAAGCTGTTAGAAATTTAAGCTCGCGAAGAAGGATTCTCGAAGGTTCGGGAAGGAACGACACATCAATCTTATATTCGATTGGTTTGAGAGATTGTGTATTTGTCAGTCTTGTGTTCACGATGATAATTGGCAGAACATACAAATATATGCATACAATAAAGTTCAAATAATAATCAATACCTGAATATATATATATATCAAAGAAACATATTAGGTTTTGAATAATCCTTTTATTCTTATTCTGCTTTAGTGTATCAAAGCTCAACTTATCCGTTTTAATATTTGTCATAAAGAAGTGTTGTCTTAATATCATTATCGAATGGTACTTTTATTCTAAATAAAGCATGAAAATTATTAAAGCGCAACCTTCAACAGGATCATTATTATAAAAAGATCATTCATCAGAAATCATAGTACATAAATTAGTCATGCACATATCACATATTATATAGAAAAGCATTGAAGCATGGACCAATACGTTATTATCTGTTTCGTTTCCTTCAGTAACGCCATGTACTACGATAAGAGCAATTAATACAACACGAGCGGTCAAAACGACAAGAGCAATTAACACGATATGAGCAATTATTACAACATAAGCGATCGTTCTTTTTCTAAACACGAAAGTTATGCCCTTGTAAGGAATTATCATGGCAGCATGCCACGATATGACAACTCGACACACGTGACCGCTCAAGACGAGAAACTGGTGCGTAATTTGTATAATTGCTGATAATCAGCATTAAATCATATAACGTATTAATCCAAGCAGTAATCGAAACGATATTATTAATAGTAAAGCTTATTATAATAGAACATTCAGTGACGGAAAGTACGAATCGAGATACGTATCGAAGGACCGAGAACAAGATTATCTAACTGCCGAAAGTTATCTTTAGTACGCAGTGGACTGTCGCAAATGTATCGCAATATAATCGAAAGTTAATTTAATGAATATAGAAAACGCTTTATACAATGAATTACAATCTACTAACGGAATCTTTCTTTACATGACAAGATTTATCGTAAGACTTGAATATTTTTAATGGCCATTAAGTAATAAATGTAATTTAGTATACCGGTTGCAACCGTTACGAAACTACCGAATACGCACTAAGCTCCGCTTTCTAGAAAACACCGGAAGGTCTCTTCTGCAGAATAGCAGTTCCTTGAAACGCGACGATATCGCGTTCTCTGTAACGAATGTTAGAAAATTAAGCTGGTAATGAACTTTGTCTTACCAGGCTTAACACCGCTCGCGAGCATATCCCGTGAATTTATGTAAGTCGACAATGTACCTTAGAATTGCAGACCTTCCTTCTCTCGTGTATGAAATCCTTAACAGGATGATCTATCTGGCGGCACGCCCATGAAGATATTATCGTTCCAACGATAAGGGCGTTAACGTCCTGTGAGTAAAGAATCGTCGTGGATTGACAATAGTCGTCCTTCCTTCCTTCCTTCCTTCAGATATAAATTGCCGGACGGCTTTCCTCTTTCCTCTTTCGTATATTACTGTACGGGTTGTCTTGCGGTATAAAAGATCGCTAACGATCGTTCTACGCAATATCTTACAACGTAACCGAATCGTCTCAATGCAGAGAACGTGATCACTCGAACGGTCGAAGGACGAATAACCGCTCGTCGCTCGCACGCTCGTGCATGCACGGCTCGCGCACGCGCCGTCTCATTCGCTGTCTCACTCACACCTACCGCTTTCGTATCCGCGGCGCAACGTCGAACCTCTCCCTTCTCACGTGATCGAGGTCCGCGGCGCAACGTCGTCTGCGTTGATCGCGCGGTGAAATACATCGTTTAAACAAGAACACACAAATGAAATACATGAACACAAGAACACAATCTCTTTACCTTTTACTCTCTCTCTCTCTATTTCTTTCTATTTCTAACAGAAGCTGTACGTATTGTTCAGAGTGCGACTTCACAGCCCCATACCAAGATAACCAGCGAGTGGTAGCCAACTTCACCAATTGAGGAGGTTTTTTTTCCATCAGTAAGGGACTGTAAATTGAAAACAATTAATTTTTAACAACGTAATTAGGCTCGCGAAAGTGTGAATAATTTAAAATCGGCGAATGCAAGTCGGGCGCGGAACGTGATGCGCAAATAAAACTTTAAAAACCATGTATTCAGGTGTGATGAACGTTTCGGCTCTTCTTTCGAGTCATCTTCAGCATTTATTGAGACAAGAAGATTCTATTCCTGCAGAGCTCGAGGCAGAAAGCTCCTTTCTTGAGGAGATGTCGTGACAAGCGAGCTGGTACGCACGGTTATAGTGGATATTTTCACTCAAGGTCTGCAGCAGTCAGAGAAGTACAAAAATTGAAAAGTCGTAATAAGATGAATTCGAAAAGTCGCATTTCGGAAATTAGAGAAGAGTATAAAATTTTACGCATGTCGGTTGGAAACGAACGTTCGTGACCATATACTCTTTTCTAATTTTCGAAATGTGCGACTTTTTGAATTCATCTTATTGCGACTTTTCAATTTTTGTACTTCTTTTGTACTGCTGCAAACCTTGAGTGGAAATGTCCACTATAACCGTGCGTAACAGCTCGCTTGTCACGACATCTTCTCATGAAAAGAGCTTTCTGCCTCGAGCTCTGCAGGAATAGAATCTTCTTGTCTCAATAAATGCTGAAAGAAGAGCCGAAACGTTCATCACACCTGAATACATGGTTTCTTAAATTTTATTTGCACACCACGTTCCGCGCCTGACCTGCATTCGCCGATTTTAAATTAATTAAATTTTAATCGCATTGATTACAAACTTCCAATTTTCACAAAAAAATTAAAAATCTCACCTTGTACAATTCCTCATATTGCATCTTACGCAAAGCACTATGCGAAAACCAATTTCGCGACTCTCTTAACAGAAACTCTAGGCTTTTTGGGAGGGACTGACTTGCTTTACTGGTGCAGTTATCAAGGCCGTGGCATATGCATTTAATCAAGTGCAGGTTGGTGCAGTCATATCGTTTTAGCAATACATATAATGAATAATTAGAGCCGCACAGATTTGCGGCGCCATCAGTTTCCAGAGCAAGCAAATGTTTCAAGTCCAAGCCAATTTTTTGCATATAGAGCTTGAAGGCATTATACAATGCTTGCGCTGTAGTCTACGGGGTTACCACAAGCCCCAACAAGTCCGTAATCATTTTTTGTTTGGTATAGCTGAAATATCTCACCATTAAAGCCAAGTGCTTTACAGTTGCATTGTCTGTCGATTCATCCAGGATTACAGAATACCAGCTATCGCCAATATCTTCGATTAATTCCCGCAGCATACATGGTGCTAACATTCTGCATATTAATTTTGAGCATTTTGTTCTATGAAGCCTTAACTCATTTAGCTTGCTGTCTTTTCCAATGTTCTTGAGTAGCACACCCAAATGATCAACAGTTTTGACACTGGAGTGACATGCAACATGTGCCGCAAGTTTCAGATCGATAATTTTTTATTAAAAAATTTTTAGACTTGAATCCTTAAAGAAAATAAAAAGTATGACAAAGTAAAGCATGCAAACACCAAACCAAACCACGCATACATCTAAAATAAAAGAACTCGAAAACATATATTTTACACCATAAGACTGAAGAATAGTCTGACCGTTGCCTTTACAAGAAGGTATAGCACTTTCGGCTTGTTTGTGCTTTTTGGTTTTGGTATGGTCCATTAAGTCTGTTCGATGAGGCCTTAGGGTTGTGCGGCATAGTTTGCAGTAAGCTTCAGGCTTTCCTTTATTTATGAGAACCTCTGAGATCCTTTGAAGCCAATCTAAATCACAAAAAGAGAGAGAGAGTACTTTAAAACTATTACAAATATATGCAATAAATTCATAAAAAAGTTTGGTATTGAGGTTAAGAAGATATCACTTACGAGAAAATATAAATTCTTTCTCCCAGTGTTCATTATATTTTTTTGTATATTTTGAATATTTTCCCATTTCTATTCACGGGATGAAAAAACAGCATTCAAAGTTGCACGTACGAATCGTACAATTACCGCCTCTCCACATAGAAGCTGTGTTCTAAAATGCACTGTGTTTTACCCGTATTACACTCGCTGCTAACGATTGGTGACTGCATCTCTTGACCAATGGGCGCGTTTAGCAGAACAAACCGCTCAGTAGCAATCGAACGTGATTGGCTGTTTACTTTTAGACCCAACAAATCAACGTAGCGTGTTGATAAGACGACACTCAACAGTTGTGTCTGCTGAACGTGGCCAATAAGAAAGAAGCTGTTGGCGATTCGGGCATTTTTCATTGGTCAAGAAACGCAAACGCAGTAATTTTTCGACATGTAACGATTTTCGCCCAAATCGCGGATTTTTCTTTCCCATTCCGCCCATTTGGCGGATTTCCGCAAATCGAAATTTTGACCAGCCAACTGACCTCACGTTTCCGCCCATTCAGCGGAATTCCGCCCAATCTGGCAACACTACTGTCCTAGATATAGGAGTCGATGTTGAATCTTAAGGGGGCATATACCTTTCTCAGCCCAAAAAATAGGCATATTTCGTGATTTTTTTTAACAATAAAAAAAAATGTTTGAAGGTAAGAGTTTTTTTGTACAACAAAGTACATCTATTGTAGTTATAAAAAAAATTTTTTATTTATTATTTTTAATAAACCATCCCCCCTCTTTCGCCTCTTGAAGTAAGTCCCGCACAAAATGTTTGAAATTGCGGTACCATGGATATCTCCGCAGGATCATCTGAAACAAAAAAAAATAAAACAGAATATTAAAGTTTGATAATTTTTCTAGTCCTTGACCCATCCTTTTTTGAAAATTCAAATTTTCAATAAAATGGCAGACTGTCAAAATTTAGGTATCGATTTTCGACAAAAATTTCAATCTTTTTTGTTTAAAAAAATATATATAAAATTAAAATTTTTCAAAAAGCATGGGTCAAGGACTGGTAAATTTTATAAACTTTTATTTTAAAAAAAAATTAAATAGATCGGTTGATCCATTACCGAGATATTTATGGTACCGACTTGAAAAACATGGTTTCGAGAAAAACGCGTTTAAAGTTTCAGAACAAGTTTACACTATGATAAAACTGTTTTCTCACGACTTACATGTAATCATCTATTCCGGGGCCATACAGGGAATCCTCCAGGGCAAGGTGCTCATCATTTTGATGGTTTTTTTCAAGGCGGCGCTTTAGTCGGGCCTCCCGTGTTGCATGCTGCTCTCGGACGTCTGCTTGATCGCAGCGGCGAGTGTCACTCAACGCAGCAAATTGTACTGCGTTTCGTCCAACTGCTATTCCCATTGTACTCATTACTTTAAAAAGAGCTAAGTTTCCTTCATTAAATAAACAAACAGCGAGAAAAGTCGCAATTTCGACGACTCGAGCGCTACTGTTTGTATTTTTCGGAGCTATCCTCCAGATCAAGTTATTATACCCAGTATACTACCCAGTATACTGGTAGAAACGAACTTTTATTTAAATTACAATGGGGGGGTCAGCTACCAGCGGGGGGTACAAGAGTCGAACGCTGTTACCTGCGCGTTGCTCCGAAACGGCCTAACAGACGCTCGGACGGCGCTCAGTACAAAGTGCTGTAACTTCTTCAATTTTTCGAATTTCTTTAAATGGCTTTGGATTTACATTCCTGAAATGTTGTTCTTTCGAAATATGCAATAAAAAAAATCGATTTTTTGAAGCCGAGAAAGGTATATGCCCCCTTAATTACGCGAAAGGATACTGGCGATGCACCGCGTAGCGGGCGCGAGTCGAACTCTCCTGCCGCGCGAGCCCGCGCTGTCGCCCGCGAATATTGTTAAAATATCAGTAAAATAATATATTATTCTGATAAATTTAGCATATCCTGAAAATACTCGATAAATAGACCGAATATTACTGATAAACTTTGAATATTCTTAAAATATCAGTAAAACAATGTACTGCAAAATATATTATAGAGATATTGTTAGTATATCTTGCACATCTATAATATATCGAGTATTAATTCAGTATATACGAATGATATCATGTGCTGTATGGGCTGTGTCTATCCTCCACGATTGTCAAATATTACAACATGATTATAAATACGTACGAGGTGAAACGTACGATCGTTGATTAGAGACTGTGATCGTTATTACACACGTCGCGGCGTTACTCAATTTAATGTATATCCTCCGTGTTCCGAAAACAATAGCAACTCTATTCGGAAACCGCGCGACACGACGCGAGTCATGCGAGTCAAGTTGACGGTTGAAAAAAGCGAGACCGATAGTCCGAAAAAAATATAATCGAAAGTCGCTAATATCGAATGCGACGTACCTCGGTATCCGTCCTAAATTCCGCGTGGCACATGTATTAAACACTCCATACATCTAATATCTATATCTAACATATCTAACGGCTTCTGGCAATTCAACACAAATGGTGAGAAGGGAGTGGGAGCAGTGGGAGTAGGCTGAGTTCGCACGGTTCGCGCCGTGCGCGGTTGGCCGGGTCGGCGTGCTTGTGCCCTGTGCCTAGTTATCCTACCGCAGTGTTGCCAGGTAGTTGAAAAATTGTACAGTAGATGGCAAGTCAAAACAGCGGTAGATTTGAAATTTAAAGCGGTAGATTTTTATTTCAGAAGTTTCGTATAATATAAGACATGAAACTGATAGTTAATAGAAATAAAATGTTTTAATTATAAGTAATACGAATACCTAAAACAACTCAATAGCAAATAAAAGAAAAATTATACTTATTATAAATAAATGTGCTAGTAGTTTTTTTTTACTCCTTATTTAGTCTCACTGAGTATATCACAAGTTTCGTATAAAACTGGTTAACAGAAGAAAATATTCTAATTATAATAATACGAATACCTAAAACAACTCAACACTCAATAGTAAATAAAAAAGAAATTATAATTTATACTTATAATGAACCTTGTAAAATATACCTACAATATACAATATATAGTAACATAACATTAATGTTATGTTACTGAAATTTTGTGTTTTTTTCTTTAATCTTCAGTCTCGGAGTTAGTTAATATTTCACAGTCTTTATATTTTTTATACATATTATTCGAATGTAGTTTAAATAACTCTTTTGATATAGGCAAGTTGTAGTAATTTTTACCGTTTAAGTATTTTTTTGTATGTAAGGGTCCAGAAAGAGTAGCAGATGAAATCAAATTTCTTGAATCTTTTTATTAGATTAATTTGGGAAGATAGTCTTTCGACGTTGGCGGAGGAGTGAGGGAGAGAAAGTAATTGAATAGCAAACTTACTGACTGTTCCAAACATTAGCGTGCCATCATTATATTTTACTTTCAGTACTGAAATCTAAAATTCTTTGCCATTGTCGCTGAAATTCTGGATTTCAGTGTTTCTTAGTAGCCGCCATTCTGAATCCAATGTCTGATAATTTTCCTTTGTTAACAAATTTGGGAAATGCATTGCCAAGGGAATAATCGAATCCGAACTGCCCTTTTTGACATTTTCAGGATTGATCAACTCTAGTTTTAGTAGGACGTCATTTGCGAAATCAAATCGGATATTGATCTGATTTATACTTTCGATTAAGAAATCTGTGGGGGTAGGATATCAGATGAAGGTGCGTCGGTTCCCACAATAACAAGTTTTTTTAATTAGGTGAAGTCTATTATTCGTGCTCTATATACAAAACAAATATCTCTTTAATGTGTACGAGTAGGTGGTCGTGTGTGAAAGTGTAGGATACTATTGTGTAGTGTAGTATTCTCATTTTAGATGTCTCCGAATAATTCTTTAATTAGCGATCGTTTTTTCGCGGAGAGATTCCTTCTGGGAATATACAGGTTTCTTTCGGGAGTTTTTGGCTTGCTTTTTGGAATGGCAGGAACGGGACTCAATCGTGCTCTAGGGAGTCGAGGTCGTGGAGGAGTCTTGAAGATGTGGTTCATCTGTGTTGCCACAGAATTCCTAGGATTGCTCGGAGGTAGATCAATAAGTAACTTCCATGGTATGACGGGAATATTGAGCGGAATGAACTTCCACCTCGTCTTGGTCTCAGGAGTTGGAATTGTCACAGGGATAAGTTTCCACGGCAAGGTCTCCACCTTGGAGATCTGGATCTTGATCCCAGGAGTCGGAGCCGGGGTTGGAGTCGGAGTTGGAGTTGGAAGAGGCAGTGCCTTGGTCTTCACCGGACTCGGTGTTGCCCGATGGGCTGGGTCACTATGACCCCGAAAACCTTTCCGCGGCAGGGTGTCTGATGACTCTTACCGCAGAGAGTTAACGGCCTGCAAAGGCAGGTATAAATGGAGGCCCAGAGGAAGAGCACACTTCCGTATCAGACGGAGGCCCTGAAGAGCACGCTTCGTCTGAAAAAAGTCAGGGTCCCTGGTAGTGAACACACCTTGATCAAAAGAGTTATGTCAGGGGCCCTGGTATGAACACGCCCTGACTGGTGAACTTGAAGATCACTGGAGAAGTCCCGCTGAGCTGCCCTTTATATAGGCATCGGTGTCAAATCTTCCTTACGAGTGAATTAGCTGGCGATGCCCCGCGTAGCGGGCGCGCGCCGAACCTTCGCACCGATCAATATCGTGCTACCGCCCGCGCCGCGCGCCTCCCGTCATACTGCCGGCGTCGCGCGCGCACCGTCGCACGCCCGTGGCGGACAGCCGACCGCCACATGACCTTCTTGGTTGTTTTAGAGTTCCTGGAAACGGACTGGAGGACGTGATATTCGTCCGCTTCTCATCCGTTGCTGTTGCTGCGGGTCTTTGGGAGTTCGTGCGGTTTCCGTTGATGGCTGAGCTGGCTCCGGTTCTTCTCACTCCAGAATGTAGGCGGTTTTAATCTGTCTATTGATACGTTGACAGGTCGTCTATTGATGCAGATTTTGAAGGTTTTCTCTCCTCTGTTTAGAACTTTGATGGTCCATCGTATGGCGGCTGCAAAGCTCCTGTTGGTGCGTCATGTCGAAGAAACACTTGTTGCGTTGTAGCTAAGTCTTTATACGTGAACGTAGCTTTCTGTCCGTGTCTCTTTAGTTTTGGTTGCAATTTTCTCATAATTTTATTTAGTCGTGCTGCGAAACCTTCTGTGTTGTCAAATTTTACGCTGGTCTCTTCGAGGAATTGTCCGGGTAATCGGATTGATTTTCCAAAGACTATTTCAGCTGGTGTCGCCTGTAGGCTTTTCTTCCAAGCTGCTCGAATGCTTATCAGGATCACCGGTAGTATTTCTGCCCATTTTTCCGTTTTGTGACTTTTAATGGTTGTTTTTAACTGCCGATGGAACCTCTCAATCATGCCGTTTGCTTGTGGATGATACGCCGTGGTGCGGAGGTGTGCTGAACCCGTTAATTTAGTAAGTTTTTTGAATAGCTCGGATTCAAACTGCCATCCTTGGTCCGTCGTCACTCGTGCTGGTGTGCTATATCTGGCTATCCAATTGGAGAAAAACTGTCTTTCCACAGTTTTTACAGTGATGTCAGGGACGGGTATTGTTTCTGGCCATCTCGTGAAACGGTTGATGATAGTTAAGCAGTACTTGTATCTTTGAAAAGTTGGCATGGGTTCCACTAAATCCATGTGGACATGTTGAAACCTTTTGGTAGGTCCCAGGAAGTTTCCTGTCGGCGTGACTGTGTGTTTGTATACCTTGGCTCTCTGACACTGAAGGCATGCTTGAGCCCATTTTTGACAGTCGTGTTATATGCTTGGCCATATGTATTTTTGTCTGACCAATCTTGCTGTAATCTTTATCCCTGGGTGTGATAAGCCATTGCAGGCTCTGAAAAACCTGCCGTCTATATGGCTCTGTCACGTAGGGGCGTGCGACTGGTGTCGAAGTGTCACAATATAATTCTGTTGTTGAGCCAGGTATGTGTATCTTTATCAATTTCAGTGATGACTGGACGCTGCCACTTAATATCTGTTTTAATTCCGGATCTTTTTGCTGTGATTTTGCCAATCCTTTGAAGTCCGGTGCTCTCTCAATTGCTTCAATGCGGGACAGCAACTTGGACGATAAAATTGATATCTCGAAGTTTATTAAAAAATTTTAAACGGCGAAAGCGTCCTTTCAATACGCCGAAAGCTTTTTCTATCGCCATACGCGTAGACGAATGCAAGTAATTAAATTTGACTTGTTGTGCCGTGAGATGACCGTTATTTTTAAACGGGGGAACCAACCACGGTAATGAAGGGTACGCAGAATCGCCTAATATAAATGTTGTGTTGGGGAATAACTGTTCCTTATTATTTTGTGACTTTTGATACAAACTTGACCGCCGCTGTACTCGGGCATCATGGAGTGATCCAGGTTTACCGAAATAAATATTGGTGAAGCTTATATTCGACGTAACAACTGCTTGTAAATTTAAAGAAAAACACTTTTTCCGATTGCAATAATCAGCAGCTTTCACTTTTGGCTGTTGGATCGTAATATGTAAACAATCAATTGCTCCGATACAATTGCGAATTTCTTTTTTGTTTTTAAAGTCTTGCGATGCTTGTATGATTGCAGGTCCTTCTGGCAATTTGATTACAGTGTCAATTTTTGTCAGTATCCAAACCATCACTCTTCGAATCACCCGAAATATCGATGATATTGAGACATCGAAACGATCCGATAGCGTACGATACGGTTCGGTATTCGCTAGGAACCAAAGCGTGATGTACATACTCCATTCTGCACTTATCTTTGGTCGACCAAATGTATGCTCTGGCAGAAATCCACTGTTTGCGAGATCATCTACGAATTAAAACACACATATAAAACAAATATATAGATATAAACAGATATTTCATATTTTACATTAAAAGTATCAAACATAATTTAAACTCTTAACGAAACAGAGCTTTAGTCTGGGTCTACAGGTGTTTTAAGCCTTAAGCCTTAAGAAATTGACCAATCACAGTCAATTATTCTCTTCCAATTTAAATGTGAATATCAATTTCTTAAGTCCCAGTCTACAATAGATGTTTTAAGCCCTAAGCCCTAAGAAATTGACCAATCACAGTCAATTATTCTCTTCAAATTCAACTGTGATTGAACAATTTCTTTAGGTTTAGAGTTTGAAACCTTTCGTAGATCGGGACTAAAGCTTAGGACTTAAAACATCTATTGTAGACCCGGACTTATAGTGTTTTAAAAGCATCTTAAAGAGATTACAACTTTTTTCTCAAAAATTAAGTTTTATTTAAAGAAATTAGTTACTTTAAAAGTTTTTTGAAAATGACTTGTACGACTCATCGGAATCACCTGTCCCTCTTTAAATAAAACAACTTTTTTCTCTAGATAATATACATTCAGGGTGGAATAAAGCGTGATGAATTTTTATCTTCAAAAGTATTGTTTTTATAAAAAGAATGTTTCAAACAGAAATTGTTGATTCTAATGTGAGTCATTTCGTACAAGTTCTCGTTTTCAAGAAATTTTAAAGATAACTAATTTCTTTAGATAAAACTTGATTTTTGAAAAAAAAAGTTGTAAATCTCTTCAAGACGTTTCCAAAATAATAAAGTTCTCTTTCGTTAAGAATTTCCTGAGATATTGTAAATTATGTCGTGATACTTTTAATATAAAATATCTCGCAAAGTACACACTTTTCGATGATTTTACCTTGATACTTATGTACATAGGATAATGAAAGGAATCGATTGTTGTAAAAACAAACAAAAAAAAAACAGAAAAATTATTTTAAAAAATTTGATTGCATTTTGTAGATGCATTCAATTTTATAAAATTGCAATGTACAAATTAATATTATTGCTTCCTCATAACATAACATTTGTATATTATTATTATTAATATTAATAATTGCATTCTTATGATTACACCACGATACAATATTATTAATCGCAATTATACGCATTACAATTTTATACATATTGGCATGATGTTCTATGCATTTATGCCAATCCATATTAGCGTTCCAATTTTCTAAAAAATCTAACAGTACTTTTAAAACGTTACAACGATGAGCTTTAGTTTTTAACAATTTATTTGTAACGCTTGTAATTTGTCTTATGAAAAATAAAAATGAATTATTTCTTAACTATTTTCGCAATTTGTACAAGAATTAACTTCTTTAAGAACTAACTTAACAATTTCACTTTGGGCATCTACAGAAGATGCTACAATTACTTCATCGGCAACATTTTTATCCGTAATTAATTCAGATGCTTCATCGTCATTACATATAATATTAGGCATGTCATTATGTTCTAAATAATTTTCAAACGTACATAACAAATTAAAATTATCATTCATAACTTCACAATTACCGCGACGCATTGAAATACATTGCATATTATTTACAAGTAAAGTAAAAAACGATTCTTGAAATTGACGAGGTGTGGGATTAATATTACGTACAGCATGACTACGAATTTGGCCAAAAAAATTTTCTAATGGATCCTGATTACAAAATCTAGTATTTAATTTTTTAAAATCATATTTTTCACTTAAATTTTTTCACAGTTTTTGAAACCCGTCAATTGTAAACAACCAATTTTTTAAAGTTGGTACCGATTTATTTACTGTACGCGAAATTTTATCAACGAATGCTGTTTTACGCAATATAATTTTTGCATTTACCCAAAATTGATGATGATTGCTGTCCTTAGTTACACAACAACGCAAATCGTTGCTGTTTTCTTTTTTGTCGTCTCCATTCACGCTGTCAAAAAGATCGTTGAAGAAATTTACTGCTGTTGCTGTTGCTATTCCTTCTTTTTCTCCTATTTGAATTTCTTCATTGTTTATAGATACAATGCCTACATAAATATAAACATATATATTAATAAATACATAAATTAACACACGAATAAAAACCTAATACATTTATAAACTAATAAATAACACATTAATAAAAAAATATAAACGTTTACAATAATCTCCATTCAAATATTTGTATGTGTGTACATGTTAACCAAGTTAAAATGAAAAAATAAAACAAATTATACAAATATGATAGATATTTTTTTATAGTTACACAATTTTTTTATACTACTTTTTGTACAAAGAAAAAAACTAAAATTACAGTTCTTAAAGATTTAATTTTTTGTTTTTTTCTTATTACGTAAGTACTTACATTTCAGTGTTACGAATATTTGAATAGCACTGGCCATCGTTCCACTCATTGCTTGGACTGCATTTTTTACACGCATTTTACTTATTTTTTCTTCTACCATATGCTCCGCTGTAATTTTCTTTAAAAGTGGTCGAATTGTATTGATCTTTTTATCAATGATCCAAGCTGTTTTTAATATATCCCACGATGCAAATTGGTCTTCTTCTCCTGGAGCATTGGAAACCTGTAATAAATCTTTCGATAGCCAATTATTTCGAATACTTTTGATCAGATGTGGAGGATCATATAGATGTATTATTTCCTGGTTTCCAACTTCGTATGTTTGATCTATAAAACAAGACAAATTAAAATAAATTCATGCACGCGCACATACATTTTCATCTTATTTCTCATTTATATATTTACTTTGTGCTCTATTTTCCAAAGTTCTTTTCTTTGTTGTTTGCAATAATAGCTCTTTAATTGCAGCTACATTAGAGGAACCTTGATCGCACACTGTTGCAACTATGTGGAAGCCTGTTCTTGTAATTTCTGATACTACTTCTTTAATGCATCTAATTAACTGAGCGGTATTAGTCTGTTTATCACAAAAATTAAATAAAAGTGGCATCTTCCAGCCAGAATGTAATCCGCGTAACATAAAAACTGAAGCATGATCCGCGACTTTTCCCGTTCGATTGTTGCCCCAATCCTCAAGACCACAAATGACATCCTTCCGAATGTCATAAGTGCACTTAGGTTGGATAGATACCTCATCCCACATCAGAATACATATTTTTTCTTTTATTGACATTTTTTGAGCTACACTCTCTAAATATCTCAAAATAAATGAGTTTAATCCAGGATATACAGGTATTTTGTGCAACACCGATTGTAACGTTTGTATCGAAGAAATTTGTTTAAACAATGATCTTAAAGTATTATATGCATGCTTCCCCATAGTCTTGTACAGTGTTAACGCGAAGGCTTTCTGTTCTACACTATAACGTTGTCCCTGCAGAATATAAAATGGTGTTATAATCAAATGTACAATATTATATAATAGCAATTACAAAAATTAACATGTAATAAATATTCGAAAGTAATATATTTTGTTTATTAAACGGTAATTTCCATCGTTTTATATATATATATATATATATATATATATATATATATATATATATATGGGGCATTCTCTGTCAACCGAACACCCCCCTCTGCCCAAAATTTGTGTCGACCGATTGAGGTCAATGAGGGCTCAAATTGTAGGAAATGATATGTAGTTTCTTGTACCGTGTGCCTTTTTTTGAGAATTCAAGATGGCTGTCAAGGTGTCATGATGATAATCGGAGAAAACAAGAAAAAAATCAGTAAACGACTTTCCGTATGTCACACGATCAATCAAAGAAGATCTAAAACTATTGATGGGATGGTTTTTGAGGTCGTTGATTACGAAACTGAAGTAAAAATTCTAAAATTTAAGATGGCGGATCAAATATGCCACCAAAACCGCAACGGCACCTTCCTATGTTCCGTAAGGCTGCTCGAATAGGCACTCGTTACGAATCTGCTACCAAAATTGAAAATTCAAGCAATTTCCGACCAGTTAAAGTAAGACTAAGCGTTGTCCGACCAGTTAAGGCAAGACTGAGGGACGGTCCAGCCGGTTGAGGCGAGACCAAGCGTTGTCCG